>VDFB02318128.1:0-22380 GCA_007258455.2 Sequoia sempervirens | reverse complement strand
CTCTTTAGTCTTTAATCACATCCTAGGACAACCTTTAGCAAATCTATTTCCTTTACTACATCCTTAGATTGAGATATATAGGGTTTCCTTGAGTGAAACTAAGTGAAATAGGTCCTAACCCCAAGTTCCATCCTCCCAAGGGATTGGAGCACCCTATTTTCTTCATTTCAATTGGTTATGTTGGCTCCCTCATAACTCTACATAATTATTTTAGAAATGATACCTTCTCCACAACACTACATCATTATTTTGGTTATGATGGTGACTTTCTATCTTTAGATCAATTCATTGGTTATGATGGATCCTTTGTATCTCTAAATTATTATCTTTTGGTTATAATGGCTTTTCTCAAAACTACATAATTCTATTAAAGCTATAGTGGATCCTTCACAACCCTACATTGTTCTTTGAGTTATGATGACTCCTTTAGAACCTTATATCATTATTTTGGAAATGATGACTCCATAATCCTACATTGATTTCTTTTGGGTTAAAACTACATGTTTGTAATCCTACATCAACCTTTTTAAATTGTTAGATTTATTTTTGGTATTACTAAGTACTTGTTCATGCCTATTCTAATTTAAAATCAAATGATATTCATGTAAATTTATATTTTTAGGTCTAAATATGCAGTTCCCATTATAAGGAGCATGTCTAGATCATTGCCTATGTCCATATTCTTATAAATGTATGTTCTTGTCATTTAATTTCATGTTGATTGCTTGTTTACTTTGTCATGCATGATTCATAGTAATTCACATGCAAGTCAAAGTGGGAGAGAAATGTAAGGCTGGAAATATCCCTAACACTTTTCCTCATTCATTTTGGACTCACTTTGAATCTTTGTCCATATTGGATGATCTAGTGTCTAAATGACATATTTCTATGCAAGATTTTTGGCATAGAACCTATAAATTATCTAATTTTGATTCCTTATCCCCTAATAGTCTAGACCTGACCCTCATATCTAATTTCTAGTCCCAATTCAAAATCATAGTTGTGGCCCTAAACTTGGTTCATAATCACACATCTAGGATTAAATCCCTATTTTCCTAAGCCAAAATTAATTATGTCCCAACTTAGCTTTATTTTCACTAGCTTTTGCTCACCAACTCAAGAATGATATTCAAATTTGCATGCTAAGGTGTTGTATAAAAGGACAAAGGCCTAGTCATTTTTAAATATGTGTTATCTTTTATCCAATCATCACATTAATTTCTTAGAGAGAATTTTCATTAGTATCTAAAATAATGACATAAACAAGCATTTGAATTTATATTTGACGTGTCTTCCAACTTGTTTGAAATTGTTGGATTGATCAAGGGGCTTGACCAAGCCATAAGGTGGGAAGCTAGTCGACTCCCCTTCCCTAACACAATAAGTTTCAATAGTGCTTCTAAGTACCACCCCTTTCAAATATCAAAGATACATATGATTTTGATGACCCAAAGTGCAAAGATCAGCGTTGCAAGTGTAATACTCAACCGAGACAAATTGAAGGTAATCTTCTAGTTCATCAAAGCTTCATACTTACAAACTTGTTTAATAATAGAAATTAAAATTAAATCACAAATAAATATTATAACAAACCATCCATTTATCACATCTAAAAATGCTTTGATTAAGATTAAGTGGGAAGGACCTGAACCCATTACAAAACAACCATAGAGATGAAACAAAAGAGTCTCACAAGAAGTGAGAAAAAAAAAACAAAGAAAAAGAAAACCAACAACCTATTACATCTAAAAATATTACTCTAACTATTTTTATAAAATTTATTACATATTTTAATATTATTTTCAAACCTATTAATTTTTCTATCCAAATTAATTACTATATAAATTATCAAATTAATCAAATAATCTACATAAATTTAAAAAATAACATTTAAATTATTTTTATATCAAACAAAATAGTTGCAAGAATAAGTTTGAAGAGTAATTGTTTAATTTCTTTTCAGCCTTTAAGCTAAATTTAACCTCACCCCTTCTATTGTAGGAAAGGCCTTGTAAGTCAAAGAATTCCAATTATAAAGCAAAACCTTTCCACAATCTCACATATAATTTAAATTAAATAAGTAATTGCATGTTTGATAGTTCAAAATAGAGTATAATCCACCATTTGTTTGCTTGTGGGCATGACATTAAACTTGCCATTTATTTCCCACCAATGAAATGTGTTTGTGCTAAAACCTAAACATTACCTCCTCCTAGACGGAAGATAGAGCATTAATATGACTATAAACAATAAAGTTTTAAAAAATCTCTTACACCCATTGCAACACGCGACAGACCCCCTTGCTACTTCATCCCTAGGGTTATCAACCATCTCCTCCTCTTCACCCATCTCTTTCGGCTTCTTCGGATTTCCAGTCACCTTTTGTACTTCTTTGCTTGGACCATCTTTCTTCTCCTTCCTCTTCCTCTCCCTACCAGTTTTCTTGGCATCTTCCTCTCCCTGCTAGTTTTTCATCTCTCCCTCTTTCATTTCTCTCTTAGAAGCAGGTTTCTTACTTTTCTTTGATGAGGGCTTCGATTGCTTTTCTTTTTCCTCTCTAGAACATTTTTCAGAGGGGACCTTTGTCGCAGTGGCATTGGTGTTGGGCATGTCATTCAGCTTTAGGACATTTGATGGCATCGGCTCTTTACTGGACAAATCTTCCATGGCAAGATTGTAGAAAAGGAAAAAAAACATGCAATTCTCTAGAGGAAGAGTTTTTTTGGTCAAACGTTGGGTAGAGAGGTGGTACAAATAGACAAGAATGAAGATTATGGCACGATCATCTAAAGATCCACCCTGCCATTTGATTTAACATGATTAATTGTTCCCAATTTCAATATAGAACAACTTTGAATTCACTTACAATGCATTTATTATTTCCAACTATTAAAAAGACATAATGTTGCAAGTATTTCAATTAATGGGTGCATGCTTGAGCATCCCTCACACTCTGATTTTAATGCCAGAAAATATTTATTATATTTAAATGAAGTAAAAATACAAACACATGCACTCCAGTTTTAACATCACATTCTCTAATTTTTTATTATATTTAAATGAAGTAAAAATGCATAACTACAAAACCATGTCTTAATACACATTATCATTAAAAACATTAAAAAATCCACAACATTATAAATCTCTTGATCATTTCTCTAGACCTGGTTGCAATATAAGCCATTCCTCATACTTCATTCAATGAAAATGTTTTGTCTCATATTTGGCAAACGTAAGATGGAGGAAAATGTCTATCTTATCAAAAGGTCGTGTTTGTGCTTTTTGAACATCTTAAAGATAAAGTGAGTGAGATTGTGTTATTCACCACTCATCTATTATTCACCTCTTTTTTCGTACAATCAAGATACTAGTTGTACCTTTTTGTTTTAAACTATTAAAAAACATTATTGAATTAGAGGTCCACAGTTTAGCTAGGTTTTTAGTTGAGAATAGTTTGCCTTTTTATTGTCTCTAATGGCAGTTTTGAGTTCTAATGAATCTTTTAATATTACTCTCTGCATTTATTGCAATGCCCTAATCAACTACATTTTGGGTAATTGATAATTTTATATAATGAATACACTACTCTATACAATTGCCAATATTGTTGTAGTTGGTTTTTAGGAAGTAAGGTTCAAAAGAAAAATGAGTTTGGTTTAAAAGTGTATTATAAGTTTAGTATGTTTTTTTTATTTAATATTATTAGTTATTGTATTTTGATGTGTAATGTGTATATTAAAGAAGTATAAAATTCAATTGTCAAGTTATTAATTAAATAGTGTATTGTGTTCAGTATAGTTTGTCATGGACAATCTCACTTTTCTCAATTCTTTATATAGATTAGTACTATCAATTGCAACACAATGACAATCATTCATTTACATTAAAGACGTAAAACATTTCATAAAGAGAAGGGAATATACCTTTAGAAGCTTAAGTAATGGAAGGAGGCTCTTCTATTTGTTTCATTTACCACAAACTATAAAATCAATAATTTAAGCTCTCTTATTTCTGAGAAGTGATTAATTAACTGTTGCTTTCTCATTGTGACTTCTTAGTACTTTTGTGTTTCTTTTGTTCATAAATTTGTTACTATGATTCTAATACACCCAACCTTATGTTTACTTATAGACATTTTTCATTCTCATTGAGCTTATAAGTTTTGTGCATTGCCCTTGATTCATATATTTTGGAGTAGATTATTAGCTATATTTATCAAAGAGTGAAAATCAAAGTGGAAACCTTAATTGTTTAATGAAACTATTAGTCTTGTGTGAGTAGTGTCATTTTGAATAATGGTGGGAAGGTGGAGACCATGTGGTGTGCTCCAAGGTTGGTCATGCTTGATTTATAGTGTATTTGTTGTGTGGCTTCCATTATTTTGAGATTCTTAAAATTAAATCGATAGCCTCTAAGTAAATTTTATCTTGTAGCAAAAATATTTATGCAAACAATATTGACTCATGTTATTTTGTAAATGATAAAATACATATGATTAGTGAGAAAATGAAGTAGTCATTGATTTATGGAATATATTCAATAGAGAGAGAGAAAGAGATGCCAATCCTCACAAAACATTACAAAGGCATTGCAGAGACTTGAGTTTCCTAAATCATTTTTAGTGTTAAGCTATGTTGCTCCCTTTTTCACATAGTTTGGAAGAATGTTGGATTTGGAAAATGTTGTGAGGTATGGTATCATACCCACCCATCATGTTTTCCTGAAAGAAAAAAAAAAATCTATATGTAAAAATAAATGGATAATAATAATGTATACAAACACAATCACCATTAATTTTTTTCTAATGACTAACTAGTTGAATCAAAGATAAATTGAAACAAAAAATATATAAATAATTATATCTATTTCCTGAGTGGAAGGCCTAGCTTGATTGGCTAAAGCATCCTATTATAGGCAAGGGGTCATGAGGTCTAGTCTCACCTCTATCCTTGTGGTACCGGATGGCATGTCGCACCAACATCACTGATCACGTGAAATTTTTTTACCAGGTGCACTACAGTTTATAAGGGGGGCTACCCGATTCTTGCAATCTAAAAACAAATAAAAAATTCTATCTATTTCTCATAATCAAATTATCTTGAGGGCATTACATTTTTTATTGTTTTAAGCTAAAAACCATTGACATTTACACATTTAGGATATACGGTCTAGTATGTGGGCATTGGTTACGAAGTCAAAGATCACAAGAACTCTTTGGAAACTCTCCTTCCTCCAAGTCATCTTGGTAAATAGTGACTTAATAGATATATTTTAAGTATAATAGATTTTTGTTTTACATTTCTCATTCCTATTCCACTTGTGTAATGAATTTTCCTTAGGCATAGTCTCCCTTGTTGTGAACAATAAATTTCATGGAAATTCAATCCAAACACCATAAAAGAGAAATTACACTACACACAACTTCTAGTACTTCTAAAGCCCATATATTTATTTTTACTTTATTTTTTATTACATTATAGCAAGGTATATTAGTCACATGTACGATCATTTTACTAATTTGTGTATTATTTTAATACAAGGCATTTCACATTATGAAAAAGTTGATAAAAATATAGAGCAAGGACATGTATAATTCATTTAAGAATCAAATAACATTCTATAAATTTCCCTTACACCACCATTCCTCCATGTAGTATATTAAGTAAATGAATCCATTGTTTTAACTTATAAAATGAAATTAAAATAATTCAAGGTCCAAATTTTAAGTGCATAGTGACTATAAAATTCCCTAATAGTGTTTCAAGGATACATAAAATTGGTAGGAATGAAGCTAAATTCCACAACCTTTACTAGAATCCTCTCTTCCTGTATCAAATTGGGAGATTTGAAAAAGGGTATGGGCATCCATCAAAACATAAAGGATGGATAAATTTTTCTACATGTTAAAATTGTACTTGTATATATATATAAGCAAAATGTGGACACATAGATCTAGGGTACATTAATTTTTTGACAAAATGCCTCAAATACATATGGTCTTATGGCCTACAATGATTGTAAAATATGCACAAAATGTATCTATTTAGAAATATCTATAAACTTTCAAGAAAATGTATTTGGTAAGTACAAAGCTAAAATCAACAGCCTTTGATTGCTTTTCTCCTTGCTTGCACTGAAATAAGAGCTTTAGAACAAGGTATGTACATCTATCAAAGCATAATGGAAGAGTGATTTTTTCTAGACATTATAGATGCAACTACCCTAGGTGAAATATATGCAAAATGTGGAATCATAGATACGACACTTTAAGTATTTGACATAATACCTCAAAGAGATTTCATCCCATGGAATGTAATAATGATTGCATAAAGTGTCAAGAAACCCTAACAACAATGAAAATTTCCAATCTATAGCTCATTTTATAAAATAAAAAATTGGGTTATGGAACCTCACCTATAAAATGAGTTTCTCATTTTTGGCTCAATCAAATAGTAAACCCTTGATCTTCCCCAAATTCCTAGAGAAATGTCATCATGCTTCAAATGAAGATAGGGAGGGCCCAACATACTCGTAAAGGGGAAATGATTTTAAATAAGTTTCTTGTGACACATTATGGACACTATGAACCAATTAAAAAAATGAGTAAATTATGACGTGCAAAATATATTATGTGAATACAATATACCTCTTTTCCACCACCCTCACATCCACCATCATGTATGCCACAAATGTGTTGCTATTATTGGAAACATTATGAAAAATGGTCTATGAAGTGTTGCTTGTCTTAGAGGAGTTTACGTAGGGTGAAAAGAAATAAAAGTCAAATTGAAACCCACCACATGTTTAGCTAGGATTAATTTCGTCATCTTACATCCTTATCAAGCAATCTCAATAATTTATCTTGAAAGTTAGGTTTCTCCCTTCCATAGATGGGAATTCCTTAAAAACGAAAATCATACATATCATACACAAATAAAAATATTATAGTTAATTTTTTTTGGTAAATAAAAAGTGAAAATTGTGCAATTTTTTTATTGTAGATCCTAGAATTTTAATGTCTAGGAAGAACTTTTGTGCCAAAGTAATAAGTATGTATGTGTGGTTAGCAAACATAAATTTGAGGGAATTATTCACTTTGAGCCCACACCCATCACAATCCATTTAGACCTTCAACATAATTATCAATATTCCATTCAACATTCTCTATAATAGTCACTATATAGTATCAACCCTTCTTTTCTATTTAAACAATTACACTCTTGACCTCATCTACATTTAGCTAAGATAAATGTACTTATGAGAGAATTTACATACTTATTTTCTCTTCATTTTTATTTGAATAAGTATAATTGCAACCACATTTAGTAAACAAACATATGTATATAAAGAGAATGAATAGATTACTTGTAGTGTCTTCTACTTCTTATCCCTTCAGCCATGCTAAAATAAATATGAGAAATATCCATGGTACCTCCCATCTTCGTCTTCATTCATTCCCTTGCACCAAAATAATTCCTAAGGATATATTGATAATGACCTATGTTATCAAAATGAGAAACAAAAACTACAACATCAACCACAATGTGACAAGAAATATGGTATTCATAGGGAGTGTATAAGACTTGAGTCTTGTATGCACATACCTTTCAAAAACTTTGATTTATTCAAGATTCACTTTATAGTACAATTTTTAATTATGATCTTCTTATTATTGTTTGATCAACTTCTCTTTACAAAATTTATCTTACAAATTCTAATCTTCCTCTCAATCTTTTACCAATTTCTTTTAATAAAATTTAGCTTATAAAATTATATATAAAAATATTAAAAAATAAATAGAATCAAAGTTCTAAAATCTATTTAAAAAAAAATAAAAATAATTATATATCTTAACTTTAAAAAATATTTTAAAATTTATAAAATTTAAAATTACTTAACTATTTTTTATTTTGTCATTTTTACTTTTAAAATTAAAATTAAACATACATAAAACTTAACAAAATATCATTTAGAAAACTAAAGCAATGAAAGGAAAGAATTTTAAACCAACAAACATAATCAATAGTAATTTACTTTTAAAATTAAGATTAAATGTATACACAAAACTTAACAAAATATCATTTAGAAAACTAAAGCAATGAAAGGAAAGAATTTTAAACCAACAAAAATAATCAATAATAAAGTTTTAAAAGTTCTTTTCTACAAAATAAAAAATAATTTAGGATACTTCTTAGAATTGCTTTTATGTTTCATAATTTTTTTGTGATGATTATTGTATGGTATGGTGTTAACACAAAATGCATAATGCAAAATATTGGAAGTCAAAAATATTTGAAGAAAACATAAAACGTATGAAATCCTCCCATTAAACGTCCCTTGTAGAGATGTTGCAGGAAACAATGGAACATCACCATTGGGGGTTACAAAAGACAATAGAACCTATTTAGAAGTCATTGGCATTTGTGTGTATTTTCCTTGCGATCCACAACTTTGACCCTATTGTAGATCCATTCCAACATGCTTGACAACTAATTCCTTAGTATATTTCAATCCAATCCTCTTGTATTTTTATTGTGTCATATCATCATAGATATGGAATGTTTTTAGTGTAATAATTGATTTTTTTTATGGTATGAGAAATATTATTTATTAGGTTATTTCATCAATTGAATTCCTTTATAAACCATTTATTCAATATAATTGCAAGAATTATAGTATTATTCTAGTTAGGATGATTTTGTAATTTCTCAAAATCCTTAGTGCTTGCAATGATTTGTTTAGTCATAGTCCATGATTTTTAAGGATTTGTTACTTATTTTGGAATGATAGAAAAATAATATTGTGTTGTCTTTATTAATATATTATTTAAAGCGTTTGTTTGGGTTTGATTTCTTGGCTATTTAATTCTATCATGGTATCTTATTGTTTATTTGTCAAACCTCATAGTCATGAAGTTTATGAAAATCAAGATTGATTTTTTTCTTCATGGACACAAAAGGGTTCCCAAAGAAAGAACTCTCTAAGGATTTAAAAGATGCAATCAATAGTTAGATGGGTAATGCTCTTTTCATAAAAAGGAACTATGTATAATATGTGTTTTAGATGTCAATTGATTTGATTTCTATCTAATATCAAATGAAAACCTTGTAGAAGTAGCAACAAGGTTATGAAACAACACAAGTGGAGATAGGTTTGTATCCATTTGGTGCTTGTTGATGTGGAATTCTTATAGGATAAGTAGGCCATGAGAAGACAAAGCATGTAATTAGTGTGAGGAATATAGTATCCTTCATTGGTATTGTGTGAATATGCATGCTATAAGAGTGTTAACATTAATACATTTTCTCATGGTTAGGTAGGAAGAAGTGTCTATTGCATTTTCCAAAACACCCTAAGGTATAACTAGACTAGACTCGAAGATGTGGCAAAGGCTCACTAGTCAATATACTAGTTTACATAATGTACAATTATGTGTATTTATTTAATAGGCTATTAGCTAAGCCTTTCATAATGTGTTGAAAAGTGGCTTGAACATATTGTGTGCCTTTTATGTGGCTAGGATTGTGCCAAGTGTTGGGTCCATATGGTTCCATTTATTTGACACAAACATGTGGAATAGATTTATCCAGTTGTTAGCATATGGAGCCAATGTGAGCATAATTTTCACAAACACATATATTTCCCATGTATAGGTTGTGAATAATGTAGATAGGTTGTAAGAGCTTGGAATCACTAAAAAAGTAACCCTTGTACTTTTTCTGACTTGTTTGGACCCTCCTTGTGACTTTGGCTTAATGTTGCCTTGATTTGGTGTTGTAATGTGGATAACACATTCAGATTAGGTCTTGGGCCCTTGTGAACTAATGGAATTTTTAATGGTGCCTTGCAAAAGTGTTGTGAAGTGTTGTAACACAATTTCACACTTTTGTAGGGTTTTATCAATTAACTAACCATAATAAACATAATTTTAATAATGATCAACATTAATCTTGCCTTATTTGGAGTGTTGTAAAGTGTTGTAACACACTTTCACATTCCTCTAGGCTTGTCATTAATAATTTTTCTTTCTTATGCTTTAAATGGCCCTATTTTACATCCACAAGCCTCATTTATTGCATCTTTTTGAGGATACTCCCAAAACCAATCAGTAACCAATCATAATTCAGGTGTTCATGGCTTGTGTGGCCCAGATTTAGTGAATGGGACTCATTCACCACCTTGAGAAAATGAGTCTCACCTAGGTCTTTTTGGCCTCAATGCAATTTTTACACATTTCTAGACACTTGATTTTTGGTCCCATACATTATGTGTGATGGGAATCATTCACCACCTTGGGAAAATGAGTCTCGGAATTCTTGCATAATTAAGTATAAATACAAGGTTCTTTCACTCATTTTCATCCCAAGCATTCAAGTATTCATACCTAGCATTCAAGAGTTCAAAAGAGAATTTGATCATTCACAAGGGCATTTAAGGCATTTCAAGGGAAAATTATCAAGCATTCTAGATCATCTTTCAAGTGTCATTCATCATGTCAAAGATTGCTTGCATCATGTTGTTTTAGAGCTAACAATTGTGATGTAGGGTTTGTGATTCAAGCAAGAGCTTCATTCAAGATCTATGAACATCAAGCAAGATTCCAAGTCCACATCCATTGGAGCCATTACTTACATGTTTGCAACACTTAATTGCAAGGGTTTGGCAAGTTGCAACATTGCTATTTGTTCATTCATCATTCTCTTTCCATATTTCATTCTATCTCAAGGTTTAATTACCAACAAGGGGTTTGACAAAGGCAAACCCTATTCACTAACCCCCACAACATTTTTCCCTCTTCTTGTGTGTGATTTGCAGGGCTAGGTTGCAGATTTTCCAAGAAGCAAAGTTGGAGAAAAGTTGTCAAGTCCTCAAAGTTGTCAAAGTTGTCATCAAGCCTTGCAAAATCTTGGAGAAGGTCTATAGGTGGTATTTTGTAGTTCTAGATCTGAAAACTAGTTAAAAAGAGCAGAGCAGACCGAGAGGCACAAAATCCACTTCAAAATTTTCAGAAAAGCAAAAGTGGACTGATTTGCCACTATTGGCGAATGAGTCCCACTATATAGGCCTGATAAAGATTTTTATAGATTTGGATACCCTTTTGGCTGAAACTTGTTCCTGCACATTTTCCTGGAAGTTGGACTGATTCGCCCAACCTGGCGTATGAGTCCCAGTTATCTTCAATAGCAAAAATTCCAGTGATCTAGAGCTCCATCCTGTCTTCTTCAGTCTTCCAGGTGCACAGTTCCAGCCTCATAGCCTTTTACTGCATTTTTTTCACATTCTTAGGTCATTTAGATTTAGTTAGCATATCACATTGTGTTTTACAACACCTTCTAGGTCATTTTGCATTCATCTTAATTTCACACTATGTTTTCCATCATATTGTCTTTTCCAAGATTACACTTGGTGGTGAACCCGTCATTAGCTATCATTCAACCCCCCAAGATAACCCTATTGCTAGATTTCAATCTCTTTTGCATTGAAGTCTCTAGGGTTATCCATGAGTGGAGCCTCTTTGAAAGTGGGTGTGAATACATTCATACATTCCCCCATTTTCCTAGGTTCCAGAGCTAACAAATTTTTAGCATAAAATACAGATTCTTAAAGTTGTGTAGCATGACTAAAGAGTGTGTGCATGACTATTTAGCATAGAGTTGTATAGAGCTATTAGAATAGTATTTACACAGATGTATGAAAGCTATTTACTAGATTTTTATTCATGCACAAGGAACCTTGACAATAAGATATGCATACAAGGGAAGATTGTGACATGCTATGAGTTTATGTTGGTTTGATGTGCATGAGCATGGGTTGTGTAGAACTATGCATAGCTCATTTTCCCTTTCTTATAGAGAAATGACTTGCATTGCATCTAGTGTGCAAATAAAGATCTATATTTAAACTAAAAATCACTTTTTACATGTTGAACCATTGTTTGGTTGTGTCTAGATCACTTTACCATTTCTTGGAGAACAATGTCCTTGTTTCGATTTGACCTTGGGGTGCTAACACAAAAAGTGAGACTAGTTGGTACCTTTCTTATAGAGCAACTTGGTGATGCATGTACTTATTGATGACTTATAGATGTGAAGTCAAAAATATTTTTACAAATATCAAGAATCAATGTAGATCTAAAGTTGTCATACCTCTACCTAGGAATAAATGAATGTTTGAAGTGCATTGAAAGAATAATATTTTGTTGAACTCATGCATCCTCATCAAGAGAAGCTAATTACTATACAAAAAAGGTGGAATATAAGGTAGTACATAGGGCTAAAATCCAATGACCAAATTATCATTGCTAGTTAAAGAAGTAGCTTAAATTGGCACAAAATGTTGAAATTGTGTAGGATTATGTTGAGTGTTGCTAAGAAGTGCTTTAATGTGATTTTTTTTTGGTACAATGTGTATGGTGTAGCTAAATTGAGAACTCAACTATCAAAGTAAATTTGTGAAGGCTTCATGAGCTTCTTATCTTGAGGTAAGTTGAGCACTTCTGATGTGTGCATAGATGTTGCATGTTTTCAATGCATAGCTACAAAGGCTAGCCTTCTATAAAGATGCACTTAGGGAATAATCAAATTTTATTTCATAGAATTTCATGGATGGCATGGTTCGTGTGAGTCACCCATTGAATCTATCATATCTCATTCCATATTACATAGAGTGAATATTGTCAAATTTGGTGTCTAAGAAATGAAAAAGTGCATGATTGAAAGGTGCAAAAAGAGTATCCTATTCAATTATTTAACTTCAATATTATTGGAAGCTAGCCTTACAACTAGAACTGGTGGTTGGTTTTGCAATGGGCATGTATTATCCAAATGTGTATACATTCTTAGGCACTATCCAACCTACAATTGGATACTATGTGTATTAGAATCTTATGGGTGTCATCACCTAGTTAGGGAGCAAGAGACTCTAGAAGGTTCCTTCTACATGAGATTCTATCAATGGCTACTAACTATTGATGCATAGGGTACTAGTGGATAGCACTAGGGATCCTTCTAATGAGAATGATCAATGATATCCTTGGGAATAGTCGCACCTCTTAGGATAGGAAGCCAGGGTCTAATGATGTAGCAAATTGTTGCTAAGGAGCTATGTCAAGGTAATGGCAAAAGTAAAACCCTTAGACTCTAGAGCATGTGGTAGCACTTGGATCCACTAGCACAATGAGGTTGATTCACCACATACGAGAAAATTTATTCATCTAGAGAGGTTGATAGAGAACTGTGATCATCTATCTAGAGGTTGGTGAAATACCATACCACCCTAGAGCCTATTTTTCTTTATGCTTTATTCTTCTAGGTAATGGTGTGTATTAAAATAGAGCACCATCATTCCCTCTAACTTGGGTGGATATGTGTATATAACTATAGGTGACATGAGATCAAGCCTTAATGCTTGAATGCAATGATCTAGTTTTTATCTAAAATTATAGGACAAACTTATAGATATAGAAGTAAGCTTATAACATAGCACAAGTGGAGATAGGTTTATGTCCATTTGGTGCTTGTTGATGCAAAATCTATATATATGAGAAGCATGCTATAAGAAGACAAAATATACAAGTGGTTTGATTAATATGTTATCCTTTATCAATATTGTGAATCTACAATATATTATGTGTTGGTGAGAATGCATGTTCTTAGGATTAGATGTGAAGAAGAATCTACCTAATTTACTAGATAACCCTAGAGTATAACCAAACAAGGAAAAAGGGTGTGGAAAAGGCTCAATACTTAGTAGAATAGGTTATAAAATGTAAAAAGATGTGTATCTATATACTAGCTTGATAGATAAAGCCTCCCACAATATGCTAACAAGTATCATATACATATGGTGTACCTTCTATGTGGCTAAGTGCTAGATCTATATAGTGCTAAATATTTGGCATATATATGTGAAGTAGATGGAGCTAGGTGTTGGAAATGTATGGAGTTTAATTAGACATAATGTGCAAATACATGTGAGTTCCATGTGCAAGTTACACACAAAATGTAAAAAGGTTGTACGAGTTGATAATATTGTAGCACATAAATAAAGATTTCCTAGGGTTATGCATCACGATCATGACCAAAGAGTGCATGCATATATATCAAAAATATGGTTATGTAGAGCTATTGGGAAGGTTCTTATGTTTATGCATGCAAAGCCATTCTGCTAAAGTTTTATTGAAACATTTAAGCTCCTACCATTCTAGGAAACAATCTAAGTTATCTCTCTAGAGGAGGACCCTTTAGCCTCCTTTAGGAGTTAAAAATAAAAGCATTTATGGTTGATTGACCTCCAACACTAATATCTTCCAATATCACATCTTTCAACTTTTCTAACTCAATCCTTTGGCCTCCTTTGGGTGTTGGTAATAAAAGCATCTATGGTTACTTGAGCTCGAACTCCAATATCTTCCAATGTCGTATCTTTCAACTTTTCTAATTCAGTCCTTCAACATCGTCTCTTCTTATTTGATTTAGCAAGTTCCTTTTATCCACCTTTCTTAACTCGATCCTTCAATATATTCTCATCTTATTTGATTTAGTAGTTTTTCTTTATCCACCTTTCCTAAAACAACCTCCAAGACATCCATCATAGAGTCAATTTCCTATCTCATAAACTACAAATTGTCTTCCTCCTCCACAAAATTGAATAAAGACTTTCTTCTTCTCATTTTAAAAAAACTTGTACTTTTATAGGATTTTCCACCCATTAAGTAAGTTGGGGATTCTTCCAAACCCTCTAAGGGCCAACATCTCATAATGTTGATAGTCTTTTCTCTCGTCATATTGACCCAAAATAAATGCCCAATAGATAATCTTTTCTCTCGTCATATTGACCCAAAAGAGATGTCCAATAGATAATCTTTTCTCTTGTCATATTGACCTAGAAGAAATGTCCAATAGATAATCTTTTCTCTCGTCATATTGACCCAAAAGAGATGTCCAATAGATAATCTTTTCTCTTGTCATATTGACCTAAAAAAGATGCCCAATGAATAAAAAAAACACATAATTCCTTGAAACATTGGGAACTAAACACTCCCTCCTAATCCAACTTCTGCTCCAAATCATGGAACTTACCCGAAAGGTCAATCTCTTGTCTTCTCTCAAAGAGAAATTGAAGGCCTTTGGAGGTCCACGAAGAATAGACTTCCAAAAGTTGATGACTATCTTACACGCTGAGAAAATCAAATCAGCAAGTTGGAAGGGAGGAAGATTCCTCTGCAACACTTCTTTCTTCACCAAAATACGGTACAAACACTAACCCAAAATTTACTCCTTCACTCCCCGTGACGAACAAATCCAAACCCTAACATTGTGGAAAACAACATAAATTTGACCTCCTCCATTTTCTCCTTAAACCCCTCACCAAACCCACCGACTTTTTCCAATGACTTCGACAAAAAGTGGAATTTTACAAATACAGACATAAAATATAAGGCTGACAAATAAAAGAGCAATTACGTGCCCTTTTACACAAACCAAAAATAAATATTTATCGTTGGACCGTTTACGAATGCCATGACACGCCGACCAGGGTTGTCTGCCGCCACCCATACAAATACTCTTACACGTGTCACACAACATTCATGCACATAATAACCTCCACTCCATCCATCCCTCATGTTATCCATGGGATGGGCATAGGATGGGCATCGGCACGCAAATCGATGGCGGGGACGGCGAGCAAGATGGGGCCAATCACATTAATTCGCGCCAAAACTAGGCGCGACAGTATATACAAGTGGGTGAGAAGAGAAGTGGGTCCCACTTCTTCCCCTTCCCGCCAAATGTTGAGGTAATGTGCAGCTGTCACTGAAATCGGCGCGTACTGTCCGTCAGATCTCCTGTACTCTGCGGTGCCACTTGGCATGCTAGGCGCTTACTTACCGGTGGAAACTCTTGTGAGTACTTGATTGGCAGTCTGAGCAATTGACCGCTATCATTCCGGTCATGGCCGTAACCAGTTGTTGAATACAAATGTCATCGCCGCCGCCGTTAAATTTGACGGGCCTGTTTGCCGTCAATATTTTTAGGTATTTTTTCGTTTTTTCCACGCTTTCTACGTCTGAATAGCGGCAATGCTAATGGAGTTGCGCAGAGGGGGGCGGAAGAGCATATGATTGTAACGTTGAATATTGGATTGGGCCCACTTCCACTAGATTGTCTTTTGTTTTTTTGTTATAACAGGTTCTATGGTTACTCATTAGTACTTGTCGTAGGCAATACTATTGCAATGAGCTTTGTTTTTCTTACTTAATTAGTTATTAAAAAGTTAGCTTTCAATCAATCAAAAACAATATATTACAATATATATATATATATTTTTTTAAATTCAATTTGTAAAGTGAATTTGTAAAATATTTAATTTTATAAATTTTATAAATTATTTTTCATCAATATTATTGGCTAAGAAGTTTTGTGTGTTATTGGAGGATTTTTAGGAAAAGTGAAAATAAACTATTATTTTACCTAGTTTTGAGATCTAAGAACTATTATTTTGGCTACATTCAACCATTGTTTATATAACTTTCATCATTATTGCACAAAATTATTATATAAATTTTTTGTTTAAATAATAAATTATTTAATTCTTTCATATACTTATACTATATAATCATTTCATTTTATTTAATATAATTTTTTTTTTTTTTAAATCTTTTTTAAATTTATATTATATAATCAATAAATATTATTTAATATAATATAATAAATTTATAGTGTATTACACATATTATTATGTAACATAATTATTAGATAAATTTTATATTTATATAATTATCATTTTTTTCTTTTAATTATATTATACTATCATTTGAATTTTTTTAATATATTTATAATATTTTTATAATACCTTTTATTCTATTAATATAAACATACATTATCATACAATTTACATTATAATGT
Source organism: Sequoia sempervirens (assembly GCA_007258455.2). Classification (NCBI taxonomy): domain Eukaryota; kingdom Viridiplantae; phylum Streptophyta; class Pinopsida; order Cupressales; family Cupressaceae; genus Sequoia; species Sequoia sempervirens. Next base: position 5,473 of record VDFB02318128.1, on the reverse strand, counting down.
TAATTATTTATATAATTTTAATAAAAAATAATATTAATATGACATTTTAAAATATTATGTTAATACTATAATTAACAAAATTAACTTTTAGTTTTATTCACATTAACAAAACTTACATTTATTTTTATTAAATTTAAAATACTATAATTAAAATACTATAAAGGCAATACTAGTCGCTATGTGGCACTTGTTTTTATATGAATTGGCTTTGATCTTTAGAATTTTAATTTGTTATTGAAGTTTAGAATTGTGGGTGTGGAATTGATAATTTCAAATGTTTAAAATTTAAATTTCAAATTGAATCACGTTGATTTTTATCTATTAGTTGTTGTGAGCTAACATAGTTTGTATTTGTCTGTTATATTATTGTATTCAAGGTCATTCTTTATTTGTTTTAAATGATGTAAGAAGACCTAGATCCGAGACTATTTATGATACCTCCATAGAGAACACAATTATAATATAGTTATATTATTTGCTTACACCATACTAGACATATTGCATGCTTCCTAGTTGTCTCTGATATTTGTTTATCATCATCAAATTGGTTTGCATAAGGGCTTGACCAAAGAAGACAAATCCATGCCTATCAAATCCCAAATAGAGTATCTCAACACTGACCCACTTCAAACACAAACACAAGAAGTTGAAGCACATCTATAATTGTCATCAATTCTCTACTAATTTTGGTTCTTTTATAGTTTTGTGTGCTCTTGTGAGAAAAGTTAGATTGAAGAAGTTAACCTCTAATTTGCTTAAATATGGTCCATATTCTCATGGTCCTTCTACATCTTTTGACCCTTCTTGTACCCTTATCACACTTTTGTGTCTATTTTAGCCCTTTCACCATGTGTACGTTTTGCATCATGATTTCATCCTTTCTACCTAGCATTTGTTACCTCCCAACTATGTTGTTCATCTTTCCCATGTTGTCTTAAGCCTTGTCTTCTATTTAAATTTTGACACCTTCCTATGTCCTAAGTCTTTATTTATGTTTCCCCTAGTTGTTAATGTTGGAGTAGCAATAAAATGAATGTAATATCCAAGAATTTCCACAAAATGACTATACACACAAAATACCAAAAACTATCATGAAAATGTGTAAAATGCATAAAGAAACTCCTTAGATATGTAGGACAAGGACAAAGTAGGAGAGTGAGAGTGAAATATTAAATAACCTTACAAGAAGTGTGACACACATAAAACACTTGGGACAAGTGTGAGAGCATGTGTCATGTGCCAATGAGGTGAGATGACAAAATCACTAAGTGAACTTAAGCCAATGTGAATAGGTCTACTAAGAACTAGATAAATGGAATCTACTTAGGAAATGACGATTTTCACACTAACACCCCCCACTTGAGTGATACTTAGGGATAATATTACTAAAAAGGAGTCTTGACAACAACACTTGATGAGGTATTCGTACAAAATAAATGTCTCACAAATAGAGTAAATGAGAAAACCTTGTGGGAAAAAAATGTTCTAAAAAAAAGATAACTAAATAGAAAAGGAGAACTCAAGAGCCCCCAAGAACAACTCACTTCACTCCAAGCATAAGTCACAACTGAAGATAGTGAGGTGATGCTAAAGGTTAGTGAAAATTCTAACTTACTCCTAACTCAACAAATACTCTAAGGAGAGAACATCATCATGGATAAGTCATCAAATGAAATGAATGTATATCTTGATATGCTTCATCCTCTGATGCTCTACTGTGTTGTGTTAAATTTGAATGGCACTTTGGTTATCACACCAAAGAATAGTAGTATGATTAGGTCGTAGACCAAAATTTTCCATAAGTTGTCAAAGCCATAAAACCTCGTGGTTGGAAATAATTGTACCTTGATACTTAGCCTTAGTGGATGATAATGCAATACTAGTTTTTTTCTTGTGATTAGACCTAAACCAACAAAAAAAACCCAAAAATGGACCTCCAAGAGTCAACACCACATGCCTAATTATCAAAGTTGGTGAAGCCTACTAGACTTGTGAAGCTCTTGGTGTGTATTACATGTCAAAATGTGTGGTGTTCTAAATATACCTCAAAATTTGTTCATCTTTCCTATGAATCTCATGGAGTTCATGTAAAAAAAGAAAGAGACAAGTCCACTAATGAAGGTGATACTAGGACAAGTCTATGTCAAATACAAAAGACTACCAACTAACTATCTACACAAAGTTACATCAACACTAGGTGTTGTGCAAGTGGTAGTCATAATGACAATAGACTAAAATGGTGTAGGAGCATGCTCACAGTTAGCCATGCTAAACTGATGAAGCAAGTCAATGGTATAATTTTTTTAGTCTATGGACATGCCCTCAATAGCTATAGAACCTAAAGATTAAAAAAGTTATGTAGGATCCCAACATTGGTCATTTCAAAGTGTGTTGAATATATTGAAGCATGGATGAAGAGCTACTAGTGATAATCAAATCATCTACATACACGACTAGTATCAAAATTTCATCTCCATTTCTTTCAATATATATTGTGTCATCTAAGTGGCAATGAGTGAAATCAAATGTAAGAAAGAAACCATCAATATTCTCATACCAATCTTGAGGGGCTTGTTTGAAACCATACAATGAATATTAAAGCTTTCAAAAAATAAAAATTCCTACATAAATCCTAGAGGCTACTCCATATAGACATCCTCGTGAAGATCACTATGCAAGAAAAAACTCCCCACATCCATCTGGAAAATTGAGCATCTTTGAGATGTAGCAATAGAAAGTATAAGGAAAACATAATCCATCTTGGCTATAGGGGTAAATGTCTCAAAGTAGTAATTAAATTCAACCTATAAAAATCCCTTAGCTACAAGACATTCCTTATACATTTTACTAGAAACATTAGCTACATACTTGGTGCAGTACACCCACTTGCACTGAACAATCTTTCTTCCCTTACGAAGAGAAATCAAATCCCATGTATTACTTTTCATCAAGGAAGAATACTCATCTATCATAACACTATCCTACTCTAAAATACTATAAGCCTTTGAAAAATCAATGGATCAATAAATATAGAATGACTCAAAAAATAGTGCTAGACATATATGAGTGAGTGCAACAAGAACTCATAGGATCACTAACTAAAGATCCCACCTCTTGAATAAGTCATGAAATTAAATGCATGTGTATCTTGATGCACTTCATCCTTTGATGCTCTATTGGGTTGGATGAAACTTGAATGGCACTTTAGTTATCACACCAAATAATAGAAGGATAATTAGGTGGTAGACCAAAATTTTCCATAAGCTATCAAATCCATAACACCTCTTGGATGGAAATAATTATAGCTTGATACTTAGCCTTAGTGGATGATAATATAATAACGGTTTGCTTCTTGCAATACCATGTGACTAGACTAGAACCAATGAAAAATATAAACCCAAAAGTGTCCACTTCCATGAGTCATCACTTGCCCAATCTAAGTTGGTGAAGCCTACTATCCGTGAAGCTCTTTATTTGCACTAAATACCAAAATGTGTGGTGCCCTAAATATATCTCAAAATATGTATGGCTTCCTTGCAATGAATCTCATGGAGATCATGTGAAAAGAAAGAGACATGCCCAAAAATAAATTTGATATTAAGATGAGTGTGTGTCAAATACAAAATACTACCAACTAACTATTTATATAAAGTTGCATCAACACCAATTGTTGTTCCAGTGACAATCATAGTGACACTAGACAAATTGTGTAGGAGCATACTTACAATTAGCCATGCTAACTAATGAAGCAAGTCAATGACATAATTATAGTATATGGACATCCCCTCAGTAGATTGTAGAAATTGAAGACCAAGAAAGTAATGTAGAAATCCAATGTTGGTCATGTCAAAGTGCTCCATCAAAGTGTGTTGAATATCAGGGAGTTTTTTAGAGGCGAATATTCGCTAATTGGTGAATAGTTCATATTAGCCAAGTCAAAATTGGTGAATATATTGCAACCAATAGGGTGGCCAAATTGCTCAAATTTTATGAATTATCGGTCCAATGCATTTTAATTCACCATCAGTTTATTTTATGAGGCATATGTAATTAATAGTTTCAACATAAGAAACTATTTGTTTCCAATGAACTAATTAATATTTTTTATTGGAATCTCATAAGCATGTATTAAATCACCCACATATTTGCCAATACTACTAAAATGACATTGTGTATTAAGACACTTTTCACTAACATCATTAAATGTTCACTACATGTGAGGATCCACTTCACCAATAAAATTTACAAATAATTGCATATGAGGACCCATTTCGCTAATAACATTAAAAAATAATTACGTTTGAGGAGACATTTCACTAATTACATTAAAAAATAATTGCATATGAGGACCCATTTTACCAATATTATGATAACTCCATGCTAATCGCAAGGCCATAATCACCTTGAAAATTACAACATATGTGTTCCATCAAGGTTTGATTCTTCCAACATTTAAATGTCGCGTTGTAAAATCACACGAGATTTGCCAATTTTTTAATATACCATTTAAAAATCTCGTGGAATTCACAAAATATAGATTTGACATAAATACAATTGAAAATATGATTTATTTTTACACATTTTGTTCAGTTTTGGACTTGTGAGCTCTCTATTCCAAACTTGGAGCCTTGATCATAGACAAGTTTCAAACTTACAACCACATGCATTGTTGCATTAACGAATAGTGAGCCAGTGAAAAACTGACGGTAAGTGATCATTTTTTCATAGTGTTATAATATTTTTTATCTCTTTAATATTCTTGCTTCAATATTAAAGATGATATTGAGTGGGGAATGAGATCTAATTCTATGTCCTTAAACTAAGAAGACATTTTTTGGCAGCTTTTATTTCGGGAAATATCAAGATGTCGAGCAACAAGTGAAGCAAGAGTAAGAATCCTTAGGGTGGTGAAGGGAAGCCATAAAAATGCCCAAAAAGCAGAGTTACCATAAAGTCTTACTTTGGCAATGTTTCCAATCCATCAGATCAAGTTGGAACTACATCATTAACTCTTGCACCAAATATTAATGAAGGCATTGGAAATTCTTCATAGGAAGATTAGAATAAGTTAATTGAGTTAGATGAGGATGAAGGCATTGGAAATTCTTCATAGGAAGATTAGAATAAGTTAATTGAGTTAGATGAGGATGAAAATGTCACAAAAGAAGTTCCAATGGATACCCAAGGTAGCCAAAAAGAGTTAATTGAACTACATGAAAATGTTGGCACCATAGACGATGATGCTGCAAGGAAGAGGAAAAGAAAATCCAAATAAAAAAAGGGGCACGAGTGGAATATGACAAGGAATTTTTGGATTGATTGGGTGTCAAAGTACCCATTCATTGAACCAGTCGAGAATGAAAACAAAGATGAACCTCAAATAGAATGTAATTGTAAGATTTGTAGTTGGGAATATAAAAAAAAGATAAGAAGTTGTAGTTAAAGCTTGACACTGTATTAAAGCATATCAATA
>VDFB02318127.1:0-105997 GCA_007258455.2 Sequoia sempervirens | reverse complement strand
TTCATCATTATCACTTGGAATATCCTCATCTTCACCCCCATAGCCCTCATTTGCTCTCCAAATAATAGGTCCTCCTTTGGAAAGGGAGATGGTGGGAGGGAAGCAGGGTTCAACTGATGGAGTGAGTTTGACATGCTCATTACTAAGATGAAAATGAGGTGCCATGGGCTACTCTTGGGGTACAAGAAACTGATTTGGAACTTCATGATTTTCTTCTTCTTTCGAAGTTGGCTTGACCTCAAGGTTAGCACAAAACTTCTCCAGATCATCCCAAAAACAAAATTCATCATGATCCTCTTGAGAAATGTTAACCTCATGTACCAGCATGATAACTTTGGGCTCCCTTTCATTGTCTAAAAGCTTTCTAGCTGGGACATCTTCTTTAACCTCAGGAACAAGGTCATTATTTTCTTCCTCTCGATTCAATAAAACATGTCCATTGTCTTGAAGAAACTCCTCTTGGAAAGGCTAAACTAAGAAATCAACTTGTTCCTCCTCTAGGCAAATAAAACATGGTAGCTACTTGAACAACCCATTTGTCACCTCTTCAACAAGCTCTGCAACTTGCTGTCTTGGTTCTTTAACCTATTGCTCTGGCTCTTCAACTTGTTGTTTTGGTTGATCTTGCTTATCCACCTCTTCTAATAGGTTTCCCTCACTATCTTCATGAAATTATGATGAAATATTGTTATTATTTACATCATAACATCCCTCAAAAATCCTTTTAAGCTCCACAACAGGATCACTTTTGCACTCCTCTTCCTGATTGAAGTCTCCATTATCTGATTAATTATTTTCAACCAACAACTCATCAAATTTCCCAATTTCCTCTTGTTGTTCTAAAATAGTTGTTGATGTGAGAAAACTCACTTTCCTCAGCATTTTGAATGAAAGGGGGTAACTCATTCATCCAAACTATAGAATTCTCTTCTTGGTCAACCTATTTCACCTTTTCTTCCTTCTGTCTTGGCTGAACTATTGAAACATTTTGATCATTTTCAATAAAATCAGGAGGATCATTAGCTAAAACATTGGAAGATCCATCTTGAGAGGTCTTCTCTTGTTCAATCTTTTGTTTTTGTAATTGGTAACATTTTATAGCTAAATGCAATGGATTTACATTTCTAATCATCTCCAAGAGGAGTAAACTATCCTGATCAATGGGTTGCTCTTCTTCTACTTTCTAGATGTTAGAACATGGTTCCATTTGTATGGTTGGTGTAGGAACCTCACAAGGTAGAAAAGATGACCCTTTCCAACTTGGAATCTTAAGGGTGGAAGACTACCCAAAACTTGGAATTTCAGACATTGGAGAAAGCTCATCTGTAGGATGATTATGCGACATTATGGATTGCTCTTGGTTATGAATTGGTTGTTTGATTGAAAGAGCACTCCTAAAACTTGGAATATTGACACAAGGAGGCTTACTTGAGGATTCAAAAGGTTTCCCCTATTTTAAACTAGGAATTTTAGACTTGGAAACCTCTTCATTCAAAGGACGATTCATTATTACAGGAAGAGATGAACTAAAACTAGGAATGCAAGGGGCTAATTGGGTTTCATGCCTTTGTACTTGTGAAAGCAAGTGTTTTTATTTTCTCCTCTTTAGCTACAACTTGTCTAGCATGAAACTATTGCTCATAACATTGTGTCCCCATCTCCTTCTAATGAATATAATCTTGATGAGCAATCTCTTCCTGCTGCATATTATACTCCCACTCTTTTGTGACAACTTCCATTTTCCTTTGATAATCTAATATTAACTCCTCGAAACTCATTTTGTTGGCATCTTAAGGCTAATTCAGAGAGTAGTCATGTTGGTTATGAGAAAAATGATCTTCTTGCAAATGATTATAAGCATGGGTAGGTTGCTAGGAAAGTTGAGCACGGGTGGGAAGGTGGTAAAAGCACTGAACATGTTGGTTTTCTACTGTCGGTGGGTTATTGAGGACAAAACCAACATTATACTCTGCTTGGTATGGCTGGTAAGAGGGAACATATGCAAGATTTTCATGGAATGGAAGCTTATAAAAAATGTCCCCATGGAAAGAAGACATTATGCAGTATTCATAACAACTGGAAATTCACTAAACTATCATAAAATTAGAATTATAAAAACTAATTTTTTCTAAAAATGATAACATACTAGCACTTGATATTCCTATAACCAACAAATAATCTTTTCGAAGCCACGAGGCGTGTAAAGAAAATGCCTCCAAAAGGATGAAACTATTGTTGTACACACCAAACAACATAAACAAAATGTATAAAATCGGTTGAGAATCAGTTCATAGTCCCACTGGGTGTGCCAAAAACTATTAGCTCTCAAAATTTCACCCTTGCTAAGTTGCAGAACTTAGTGAACCAACAATTTTAAGGTTTGTGATCTATGTATTTCTTTTGCACTCTTAGGGTTTTTCACCTAAAAGGAGAGAGATAGACCCCTAAAATTGAGGTGGTTCACTCAAACTAAGGAATGCATGATGTAAATATGACTAAATCCAATGATGTAAGTGCAACTAATTGATAAAATTAACTGATTATGAATGCAAAACTAATAAAATATGCAATATTTGAAAACACATTTTGATATGCAGAAATGAACTAGAAACATAAACAAATGAAAACAAAATTGAAAGAGACTTAACAGAGTGCACCTGTAAATTGAATGTTGTTCTTGGAAGGTTCTGGAAACTAGAAGAAATCAATGTTTATTGTTAGAAACCAAGATTAGATTTGCAAACCAGAATATCCTTCCACAGAAGAGAAAAACAAAAAAAAATAGAGATATTGCAAAAGGATGTGCAACATAATATTATTCGAGAATTTAATAATTACATGATAATGATTTGCTTTATAAAAGCAAAGATGGATAACCCTAATCTTATCTTGAGCAACAAGATAGCTCAATAAGATAAGGATGACAACCAATTAACTTAGGAATTAAATAATTACCTAAGTAAACTTATGTAAAGTGTAATTAAATATTAATTACACCAACACCCCCCAATAAGTGCAACTTAGGGAGAAGCAAAATTATTATGCAAAGATGAGTCCCGAAAACAAGGCCTAATCAGGTACTCATGTACAAATGCAATGATGAGGTAGAGAAGGAAAACCCAGTGGGACAAAAGCCCCATACAATGAAATGGCTGCTGCAGAGAAGCATTGGAAGAACACTAGAACCGCAATCTGACAAGCAAGGAAAGATACTTTTGTCTACAACTGAAACCAAAAATAGAATCATGATAATGTGACAGCAGACTTGATGCCAAGGAACACTAGAAACTCACAAACTGGAACAACCCTGGAATCTGTGAAGCAACAGTAGATGAGATGATGACATAATCTAGAAATCGTGTATCTCGATGCCGATGCCAAACTGTGACTGAAACTCTTCCATGCGAAGGAGTACCAAAAATAGAATCTGGAACACTAACCATAAAAACATGGCCCTCAAACTAAGAAGAATCTGAACCAATGCAGATCAAGAAACATAATCTCTCAACTGAAGTGTGAACCAAGGAATCCGATATGTGTCAAGCAATAGCAAGAATGTGGCCAAAAGAAACTAAGAAACCAGATAGAATCATGCAAGTTTCCATCAAAACAATATTGATATGGAGATCAAAGTGAAAACTACACTCTAATCGGATTTATTATGCAAGAAACCCCCCTGAATGGAACTTTATCTCAGTTCATTTATTACAATAACCCAACGATTGTAAAAGGAGAGCATACTAAACATGCATAAACATAAAAAATAAAATAGACCTCAGATCTGTGTAGAGGACTAAATCAACTTTCCAATGCCACGAAAATGACGAAAAAAGGATCACCGAGTCAAAAGATATGCCCTCCGAAGTGAAATATGAACATCTAACTTCAACTAGAAAAATATCCCATCAAATAGAAAAATCTCTGAAAACAAACTACACCATCAAAAAATTGGTCTCACCTGCTTTCCGGCGATATCTCGTTTCAAAAAAAAAGCCTCCGGGATCAAAAGTTAGATGAAATGAAAAAAATGTTTGTAAGAGGGTAAATGAGGGCACATGCAGGCTAAGTGGGCACAAAAATCCAGCCCCTGGGCATTGGCGGCTAGTCCTCCATGTGACCAAAGTCTCCAAAAAAGAAAAAAAAAAAAAGAACCTGCCACCAGGCGGGTGGTGGGTGGGCTGAGCAGAGGTGGCGTTGCTCCTGGCGCCACTGGCTAGGGAGCCCCCCCTGGGGCGGGCAATATGACCGGTGGCCGAAGAAAAAAGGTGCTAAGGGCCGACAGTGTTCGAAGACAAACCTGTTCGTGGCCGGCGATAGGAAATAAATGCCGGCGGCAGGAGAACATAGCGGCAGGGGCCAGGAGGAAGAAAGTTCGGTGGTGGTGGGGAGGCCGGAGAATGGAGGGAGGCTGGCAGAAGTGACAAGGCAGGGTACGACCGTACGACCCTTGCAAAAATAAAAACCTCCACACAAAAAAATGAATCCCCACAAAAAAATAAAAACCTTCATATAATTTTACTAGCCATAGATTGTGAATTGCCCAAAATTTTGATGAAATTATTTTAATAAAGCCCGATAAAAAACATTGCAGACCATAGAAAAATTTAAAATAATTTTTTGTATTCTGTAGTCGTACCCTATACCTGGCGGGCCGTACGACCTGCTGGGTAATTTTTTTTTGCCTCACGAACAGCTGACGCCTAATATAGGTGAGTAATATGTCATTTTTCATCTCTCAGACGCTCTGGATCTGATGGCAAGGTCCGATCTGCCTGAAAACACACCAGAAGCTTCGCAACTCCTAGATCTGGAAAATCTTCAAACCCTCATAACTCTGGCATAAAATGTCGGATTTAGGTGAAACAAAAGTCGATCTTGAATTTTTTGATAGCCCTAAACTCGAATATGAGCTCAGATTTCCTCCAACGTGCGCTGAAAGTAACCATGCAAGAGCACCCAAATAGAGAGACAAAACTTGAGGTATGAAAAACCCTCAAGGAATCCCGAACTAACTCTATAATGATTTTCTCCAGAAATCTGAGAAGGGGCTACAAATCAAGGCTCTGATACCATGTTAGAAACCAAGATCAAATTTACAAACCAAAATATCCTTCCACAGAAGAGAAAAACATAAAAAAGCAGAGATATTGCAAAAGGATGTGCAACATAATATTATTCGAGAATTCAATAATTACATGATAATGATTTGCTTTATAAAAGCAAAGATGCATAACCCTAATCTTATCTTAAGCAACAAGATAGCTCAACAAGATAAGGATGACAACTAATTAACCTAGGAATTAAATAATTACCTAAGTAAACTTATGTAAAGTTTAATTAAATATTAATTACACCAACATTTATCACTAGTGGGACTCATTAGCCATTGATGGCAAATCAGTCCTCCTACTGGTAAAAAGACCTGAAATTGCTTTTTGACTGTCAAGAACTGAATTATGAGAAAATAAACCTTTCCAGCCTACAGGTGGGACTCATTCTCCACTGATGGTGAATCAAAACTTCTCCAAAAATCTAAAAATTCAAGAATCAATTTTGTGGGCCCAAATTTGCACTTGTCTTGTTGTCGGGTTGACAGAGTCAAATTTGTAGAAAATAGATTGTAGGTTGTATCCCAGCTTGAATTAGGGTTTGGTTGACTTGAAAAACTTTGATGACTTGTTGACCACTTTCTAACACCTATTTCTTTTCCAAATCTTCCTACAAGATTTGCAAACACACATGCAAAGAGGGGGAAAATGGTCAAGGGTTAGAGTATAGGGATTTTCCTTGGTCAAATCCCACTTTGGTAATCAAACCCTTGATAAAGAAATGAAATGAAATGAAGAAGTTAATGATGAGTAACAACATGCAAATGTCCTAACTCACCAAAACCTTATTGTTGAGGTCTGAAGATATGTCAATGGCTGCTCCAAGATGCTTGATGTTTGCTTGATCGAATGATGCTTTGATGCTTAAGTGGATAAATGAGATTGAATGCAAGGATGAATGCTTGAATGAATTAGGTGTAAAATGGATAGAAAAACACTTATTTATACACACTTATTCCCTCATTACCCAAAGATACATCATCAGAGGCCAACATAATGTCTAAATGAATAAAAACCTAAAATAAATTTTTAATTATTTTGAATTTGGAGCCAAGAGGGACTCATTCGCCACCCATGGTGAGTGGGTCCCACTTGAGTCTTGCAAGTGGGTGTCAGGAATTAAGTTGCATTTAATGTTGTTTGTTAGGTTTACATTCAAAAATACACTTAAATAAGGCCTATAAGTGCATAAAGGGGCCAAATAAAGCATAAGAAAGGTGTAAATAGTGATAACAAGCCTAGAGAAGCGTGAAATCTTGTTACAAGAGTTTACAACACTTTAAAATAGGACTTGATAAGGAATAAAAAGTTCCAATATTTAGATGAATTATAATACGAAGAGTCTAGAAAAGTGTAGAAATGTGTTACAACACTTTACAACATATTCACAAGACATCATAATTTGAATGTTCAAGACCTAATGTGAATGCATAACTTACATTGCAACATTAAATCAAAGCAAGATAAGTCAAACATCATAGGAAAAAGATCTAAATAACCATGAAAATGTTAATGATCCATTTTTCTATGGTACACTTAGCATTTTGGAGTAACATGGGAACACTCCTAGATTGCGAGACACCTAAACTTGGAGTGGACCTCTAGATAAGGCTGGCTCCTAAGGTACTCACCTAATCTACCTCTTGTGACTTGTAGAGGAAAAGGGTAAAAAGGATAACATAAACTAAAAATGATTAAGTCCTAAGGTGATGCACCAAACACTAACTTAGACCTGCAAAACAACTTAAACACACAGTTCGATCAACAACACAACTCAACATGCACAACTAAATTCTATATACTTTTGCATCAGTATTTCATGAGGAGGATATAATGCATAATCCTAGAAGGAAAGAAATTTTCACAACTTGAACTATTTGCACTCCAACACAACTCATAACCTAAAAAATGCATACACTTTTTGCACAAAGGTACCACTAATGAGTCTCAACTACAAGGAATGAAGTACTTTCACAAGTAATTGCATCAATCACCAAAATGCACACAATAGAACATAAAATTAAGAAATAAAAAAAACTTATCTTTATTGATCGCCAAGGTATAAACTAGTATACAAGCCTATCCAAATGAGTTACAAAAATATTCAACTTGAAAGAACTCCAAAAATGAGCTACAACACTTGGTGAAAGAAGAAAGAACTAACTTCAAAAGTGATGTTTGAAGTTACCTATTCTTTTTTGAAACCTACCCCACACATATACTTCTAGAAGCTTCCTAGTCGTATGCAACAAAAAAACCCTAAAAATAGCCCCCAAAACCTCTCCAAAATGTCTCCAAAGTGAAAAAAAATTCAAGTCATGACTTTACCCACAATAAAAGCATGAGAAACTACTCCAAGATTCTCTCATTCCCTCCAAAAACCTAGTAAAAAAAAATCGACATAATTTCCACATGTTTGGCATAAGTCATCATTATTCAACCATGTCTCCAAACTGCTTTGACTCATAATTTTGGTGTGTTCAACACACCACTATCTTGCATATAAAAAACACTATTAAAGTGGTTTATATAATAACATCACTTAAATAATGTTTTTTACATTTTCAAATTGATACAAGAAAAGGAAACACATGAGTCATCCATGCTTTTAAAGATCCTAAATCTGCTCCAAAACTGAGTCAAAGGCTTTTAAAACTGAGTCAAACGCCCCCTATATTCTCTCCACATGTTTGTTAACCTCCTCAACCTCTCCCTATATGCTTGCAAAGCATAAATCTAACCATATCCCTTTTGACTTAATCCGAAAAACACATCCGCCTATCTATATTTTGCAATTATAACATTATTTAAGGTGATTTATAAGTCATCAACACTTAAATAAAGTTCTACACTTTATGCTTGATGCAAAATAAAGCATTCAATACATTTGTGCTTTGAGGAAAGGCAAAAAATGCCTAAGTCAAAAATAGCTCACTAGCATAACATAATGCGGGGTATTAGTTTAGATTGTGAATGTTTTAAACAAGGAAAAAAATGCCTTTGAGTATTGGCCAAAGTTACGGTAAAAACCCTAAAAGAAAAACTCGAACCCAAGACAAAACCATTTTCAATTTATACATTCGAGCTTTCTAGAACTCTCATGGGCCACTGATAGAGGGTTTTCTTGAAGCTACTATGAAGATTTTCTGTAGAATTCTTCGATGCCAAGAAAGGTAAGCCTCTGCCTGTGCAAAAAAATATCATTTTATATGAAATAAAAGATGAAAAACATGCTTATTTTTTTATATTTTCCCCCTCCTCTATATTTCATTTCATTTAAATATAGAGATTTCCTTGTACTTATATGGCCACAACCTTCAAACATTCTGGTACAAGAATTTGAGGCTTTCTTCCATGTGGGCATTCTATAACTTTAGTGCTATCCATTCAAATTTTTCCTCTAATGCTAAGGCTTCTTTTTAGCCTCACAACCATTATGTAAAAATAGCTAGCTAACAATCTCATAATCCACTACATTTTTCTGCGCATAAAAATTCTAATGGAATCATGATCATAAGCTATTGCGCCTTATATCTCCTTATCATATTTTCATTTGATAAAACAAAAGTTGTCTCAGCCACTCCCAGAAATAAAATAAAAATGCTGCTACAAGCCTCCATACTTCTTTATTTTTCCTCTCAAGAGCTTTCGAGGGTTTTTAACATTTGTATTCAGCCTCTAGCAGGTCGTGGCTTCATTCAAATGGTAAAAGCTTTGTTTTTCTTGTGATAATCACCTTTTTTGTGATAAGATTGTGCAAGATTATAGTATGAATGAGATTTCATGAGAGGGTGATTAGTTGAAACAAGAGCAATCTCAATCAACTGTTCCTAAAGAAAATGTTTTTGAAAGAGGAAAAAATGGGTTTTATAGGGACCTAAAACCAAAAATTTTACGAACAAAAGATAAGATCATCAAAGTCACCATGAACAAAAAGGTTGTAAAGAAAACAACAAAATGACAAAGCCACAACCAACAAAAAAATTAGCAAGGGCCACAGAAAAGACGCAAAAATACCAGACAAAATTCTAGTAGCTAAACTTGGGACTTTAAAGTATCTGCAGTCTCAACTTCCAATTCGTTCATTTCCTTGACCCCCCTCTTTAAGATCTAGATCATCTGGGTAGAAGGAGGCGCTTTCCTCTTGAGGTTGAAAGGAGTCCTTTTCGATATACCTTGGTCCTTGTTCTTTCTTTTATCCTTGTCCTCTTCCAGATCAACAACCAACGAGCCCTGTTGTATTTCCCAACGAGCCCTGTTGTGATTTCTCCAACTTTTCAGACATAGCATTGATGATTATGGCATTGTGCCTAGCCATTTTATGGTTCGAAAATGTTGCCCCGCAAATGAAAAATATTTTGCAAAATGATTCGATACCATTGCACGGTATGGATATAATTCAAAGACTCTACACATCTTTTTTCATTCCTTCATGAATACTACTCTCATGTAATTGAAACCCTTGCTCTCTCAATATGAACTTTGCTATCTTAGGGTTGTCTTATCAATTCTCATTAGGATACCTTCATGTTCAAACTAAATCCCTATGTTAGCTTATATATTTCTCTTTATTGGCAATATCTTCACATGCCTATACCTTGTAAGAAGTTTATTTTTGAAGTTCTCCTCTCTTAGCTTCCCTATATATATATATATATCAACATAATGGAAGATACATTTTTAGCTTTCAAAAGTGGAAATGGCACTATATTAGCTTATCAATCGATGGCAGTTGGTCTTTGAAAAGAAAGATTCTGATGACCAATAGTGGCATCATTCTTTAGTGTTCCTTTGATACATAATGTTGTCCCTATCATTATTGTGATGTCTTGGGAGTTACCTCCTTTATCACTCAGCCCATTTACATCAAAGAAAATGAATCAGACCTTGCCATGTCCATAAACTTTTGCCAGCATAATCACTGTCAACTCCCCCTATGATATCTTCCACTACAGTCATCTTCTATTGTCTTGTAGTAACTATACTTTACTGATATTTATGCAAAAATTTTCCCTCAATGTATCTCATAGCAATGCCACTATACTTTGAAATTATGACTCTCACTTACACTATGAATAAATAGAAGTGTAAATAACTACATTCACTGTTCATAATCTTTGCATGATACGTGGTACGATGCATCAAGGTATAGAAAACCAAGATGACGTTGTACCTAGTGTGATGGACTTTGACTTGACAAACAAATAGGAGTATCCTTGTTCACACCTGACATACAAAAACCTTGCTAGGATGCACTTTAGAAGTTTCAAACACCTCAAACCAAAAAATGGAAAGGTATAACCTATCAATGCAATAGTCAACAAGTTGCCCAAAACCTCCTCCATACATACCTAACAAAGCAAGTATTCGCCAAGGTTATATTACAAGAACGTCCAACAAGCACAACAAACAAAAGATAATGATCGTTGCCCCATTCCTATTTCTCTAAATCCTTTGTTGGGATATCATCGAGAGGTCCTTGGAATGAACACAATAAGATAAGTCAAAAGATAAAGACAAAGTAAACAAACAAGTTGATGTTCTTCAATACCGCTAATGAAAAGGGGATGTGTTTTTAAGGATAAGGACCAAAACTATTGCCAAAAGACAATGCCCATTGTAGGAAGGATTCATCCTAGGACTTGTTAGTGGATGGTGGCACGCCATTTCATTTATCCAAAGCGTTCTTTGAAATGATTGATATGGGACCAATTGGATGATGAGTTATCGACACAAAGAGTTGACCAACTTGCTTACGTACTGACTTAATCCTAAGACTGATGATTTTGAGTTTTCACTTTTAACCTGCTAGACTTGTTTCTGATTGTCTTACCAAAGATTGAGGATGATGATTGTTTATTATGAATGAGGTTATTGCGGGTGCAAGCGAGATGAGATGGATGGATTTTTTCAAATATTTGGATGTTTTTGATCTTTTTGAGATGTTTTGAGGCTGTTTTTGGTATTTTTCGAGATTTTCAAATGTTTTGGTTTTCAAATTTTCCAATGTTTTGGGGTTTTCTGAGATTTTGACCAAGAGATTAACATAAAGACCTATCCTAGGGGCCTCAGGGGCTGATCAACAGATTACCCTTGCCTACGTTATATACGTAAAGACCACGTAGTTCGATTGACCAATTGACCGATTTACAAATGATAATAAACATGATGAAATGTCAGTTTATTATGACGAACTCCTAAAGGACTGACCTAAGTGTCTCGGGGGATGATCAAAGATCAACCTTGCCTACGTTCAAGGCTCAGAGACCCGTAGTTTGACAAGAGGACTTTGTTTTTGACTTTTTGATTGACCTTTTGACTTGTTTTTGGATTTTTTGATATGTTTTGAATGTTTTTTGGATTTTTTGATTTTCTGATGTTTTGGGATTTTTTTTTATTTAAGGACTTTAAGAACATACACGAATCTGATCTGATAAGAACATGCCCCTAGCATGAGGCGATAGACTACTCTGATAAAGGCAGGACAAATTGACCTTGAGGATGAGCCGAGTAGTACTAGGAGGGATTATGATATAAACACAAGACTAAGCTATGGTGCGGATGCGGGTGGATGAGTGATGGATGGAGATCTGATTGCGATGGATGATGGAAACATGATGGATGGATGATGTAGAACAAGTCGTAAAGATCCTGGTGGATGGAAAGTGCTTATTTACACAAGGCGCCTGTTTGCTAGGTTTTCACCAAGGTACTTGCCCAAAGTGCCACCGAAGTGGTTTTCACTAGAGGACAATTTTTGTTTTACTATTTTCAATCCTTTTTTTGATTTTTTGATTTTTTTGATTTTTTCTAGCGCCAAATGTGTGAACCCCAATCCTAGTACCTGCAAAACAATAAGAACAAACACATTAGATTAGAAATTACAAGCAAGAAAAAGGATTCCCCATGAAATCCATTTACCAAGTTCAAATTAGGAAAATAAATAATGAAGAACACAATAAAAACAACAAAAGAGATTGAATCCTAATTAAACTAGCAAACTCATGATCCCATGGGGGAATTGGTGCCAATTTGATGTGAAAATTGGCCCTTTCCCAATTCCTATGATGCAAGCTTGATGTGTTGATGATAATTGATCCACTTTGATGAAGGATGATGAATGCTCCAAGCTAAAAACCTACATAACCTAGCTAAGATTCAAAAATGATGGATGAAATTTGATAGATATTTGAGCATGGTAACATTGCATAATTTGTGGATGATCAAATGAGGAATGAAGCCTCTTATTTATAGATGAGATTGAAGGATGAATGTCTAAAATTGAGCAATGTGGGACTAACATTCATCTAATGGCAAGATGCCATTTGTCAACCCATGAGTGGATGGAGGATGTGCAAGTTTTGAGGATTGTGCCAATAAATGCCTATTTTTGAATTTCAAATTTGTTGAAATGACTTGCAAGAGGGAAGGGAAAATGCATTAAATGCCACTTGCAAGGCAAAGGACATGTAAGATGGAGTAAATTCCTTGTTGGATGTACATGTCAACTTGGATTTTTGAATTCAAACTTGGAGAATATTCCAAAAAGATTCCTTGTTGAGGAAAATAGGGATTTAATAAATCAATTAAATCTATTTTCATGTGCAAGTGGTAAAAGCTGGAGGATGGGACACGATAGGGGATTAAATTAATCAAAGGTTAATTAATTTAATGAGAGATTAGATGATGTGACAAATTTGACTTAGATTTGTGGATTTATTTAAATCAACTATGAGAGGAATGTGATAAAAGATTAATTAAATAAAGATTTTGATTTATTTAAAAGAGATGATGTTAGATTAAACTAAATAAGGTTTTAATTTATTTAATTTAATAGATAGACTTTAGAGATTTAATTAAATAAAATGGACTATTTAATTAAATGGGGATAATTAGATCAGATGGATTGATTTAATTAACAAAAGAGAGAGACTTAATTAGATAAAGTGATTTATTTAATCAAGGGAAGGAAATTGATGAATTTAATCAAATAAGGAAATTTGATTAAATCGTTAGACCGAGGGATAATTCAGGATGAAACGATGTTAGTAGTTAGGATTAGATGCACAATGTCAATCGGTATATTTTACGTGTCTACAATGTCTTATGTGATTGATGAATTAAAAGTAAATGTGGTGTATGTGATATGCTTGAATTATAAACATGTGATTTTATGGTAATGTTGCCTATGATGCATTGTGCATTGTATTCCTATTTGAGCATCATGATATGTGTGAAGTGATCATGTTAGTGCATGAATGAAAAGTTGTCATAATAGAATATTTTCATCAATGACTTATGTATCTAAATCCTGTTGTTCCTATGATTCTTGTGAGAACCTAGATGAGTAATCGACATTTTTTCCCCTCTTGCATGGTGTACATGTTTAATTGTTAAATGAAAGTGTGCTTATTAGGAGCATTATATTGGTTGGCTTAGAGCCTTGACCTTGTGATGTTCCTTATGAATTCAATGTGGATGTCATTTTTTTAACATGTAGTAGTAATGTATGATGTGAGTAGTGTGTGTCTCATTGTGTTTAGTTGAAAAAGGGATCCTAGGTCCAATGTTCAAATCACTAAAATCAATCTTTTTCTAAATAACATTAGAAGCCAAATCGGAAAGGGTGTGAGATTGGATAACAACCTAATCTAGGAGAACCATATCTAGGAAATAGATTAAAATTGAAATTAATGTGGATTTATTGAATTAATTTAACTATGGGACCTAATATGAAAACACAAATTATTTGTATTGATGAAACTAAATTCACTAAAAATGAAAGTAGATTTGAGGGAGTAGAGTATTGTGCACCTGTGATAGAAATTTAAGGTTGAAATAGCTAGTCTAGGGCATGGTGCACCCTAGGCTAAGCTCCTTCTTTTTTAGATATAATTTACTAATTTTGTAGGAATCTCCATCTTTAGATCTAAACCTATAAAATCACAATAAAGAGAGGAAAATGGGAGGCTATATAGGAGTTTTCCTTGGTCAAACCCCCATTTTAGTATATGTCTACCTCCATGAATAGTCGATTGATTGATTGAAACAATGTGTGTGCTTTCAACCTTAAGTGTATCTAAGATTGTAATGAGATGGAATGCTAAAAAATCCCTACTCAAATGTGTTAGAGAAGGAAGCTTCCTAAATAATATGAATGTGATTCACCCAAGTGAAAGTTGAATACCCTTAGAAAATCTAAAATGCAACAATACCTTTCTTAGGGAAACAAGTAGATCAAATATTGGAGATGAAAACACTCTGAAAATAAGTCATGAGGTGGTTGAAGAGGGCCAAAGAAATCTCCAAAAACAAGATTCCATCATGTCCTTCCATTGGCATCAAACTCCAATCATTGTAGCAACTTGATTTAATCTAAAGTTCCTCTTGAAAGCCTATAAATTTAAATGTAATTTTGGCAGAGTGTATATGTCTTGTAATTCTCTTCTTTAATTCTAAAATAATAATTCATGTTTATATGGTGGAACTTAGGATAAATTAAAGTTTAGGCTGACTCATTTAAATTTTGAATTTTTGAGATGAAATTATTGCCAAGGTCAAAATTTGAAATTACATCTCCAAAATTAGAGATTGGAAATAATGGGGAATTAAAATTGTCAAGAAAAATATAACTAGTATAGGGCATAGGTTTCCCTAGACTAGCTCTTTCATACTCAAAAAAAATTATTTGTGTGTTTAGAGTTTGCTAAAATCATGAATTCTCCAATATGAGAGCACTTGGTGAGGTCAATTTGATGATGTTTAATTAATAAAACATTTTCTAAGGTAGTATAGACACATTCTCCTAGGTTGATAGGAAAATTTAGGGCAAGGGAATGTTTAAAATGGATTGATGCATAAGGTCACTAAAGTCGGATCCAAATAGACCATGAAATTGTACTTTCACCTAAAAAGGAGTACAATTTTTGATGTTACATTTATCCCCCACTTAGCGGCCATATGACACAATGCTCATATGCAAGCTAAAGTACTAAAATTAAATTGTATCATAAAGGATACCCAAAAGGATACAATAGAGGATGTAGATCATTTTCCAAACAAGAGAACAAAGCCCCAATGTAGTAATCTATAAAACCACAACATTAGGAACCACATCCAACAAAAATATTGTTTTATAAATTCACAAATCATCTTGCATATATACCAACAAATTTCTTAGTCCAAAACTTCTAAAGAGAATGAATTTTGAGGGTAGATGTATGGCCCCCTGATTTCACTTGCTTTATGGAGGTGGAATCAAGGTATAAATCTTGCCACATTGAACTGATTATGGTTTTGATGACAATGTTGATGATATGGAATTGTAACGCCAAGCACATAGTATGAATGAGAGTGTAACTACAACCCCAACATAACATACAAAACCAAAATCAAAATTCGCCAGCTTAAGTTATGTTAATTTTAAGAGAGTTTGGTATGAGAAATATAGTGCTAAATTTGATAACATTTTTACTTTTTTGACATTTATTTTCACATTTGTAGTTTGAGATCTTGGAGGACCATGACCATTAGCCTTAGGAGTAAAAATGCCACAACAACAACCATACTGCATATCGATATTTGAGGCCCTGAGGGAGCTCATCGCATGAGGGACACTAGTATGAGAAGTGAGTTATGCTTTCACTTTTTGTTTAGGTTTGAATCTTATTTTATGCATTTTCTAATGTTTTTACTAAAACTGGGACACCTTAGACCATTATGGGTGCCCTAGACCTCTAAGGGCACCCTTGACCAATAAGGGCGCCCTAGACCATCATGGGTTCCCTAGACCTTTGAGGGTGACCTTGAATGACCCTGACCAACAAGAGTGCCCCTGATTGGACACAAATCTCTAAGACTTAAATTTTGGTACTTAATGCTTGTCTATCCTTTGAATGCAGTATTAAAAATGAATCTTTCTCTTGATTGATAGGACCCATCGTACATGTGAGAGAACCTAAGAGGACACCTGATTTCACTTCTCCAAGATTAGGTCATACAAATTTCTATTGTAAAGAAACAAAATCTATGCATAGTTGGTCTTTATTGGGTATACACCATGCCCCCAATTATGTACCATGGCGCTATGCTCATAGTATTTATGGAGTAGTGGGATGTAGACACCTCTACCTTTCGTCTTCCAATGAGAGATGACAATCACAATGGAGGATGCATATCTTATTTTGTGATTACTCATTTGAGGTAGGAGCATTAAACATGATGATGGGTACAGACCATGAAGGCGATCTTGGATGATCACCTTTATTGTATTGACCATGATATGCCCCATGAGAGCAAGGGTTGGAATTTACTACGATGGTTATTACATGTAGGTGCTAGTGTTCCTCTCCTTTGGCAGATTTTGACTTCTATAATAGCATTGGTTGTTTCACCATATGGGTGAGGCACACAATTAAATGGGGGCCTTGTCCATATGATATGAGTCATAGAGAGGAAACATACCATGTTCACCTGGGGGCGAAGCATGTTAGCACATTTATACTATGATCCTAGCCAATTTACTCACTACGAGACACATAATCTCATGGTATGTACACTTCTTCAGGTGTGAGATTTTGAGCACATCACTTGCACACAACTTGCGAGATATCTCATGAAGGCACCATGGACATATCCTTGTGTCTTCTATTATCCCCTTAGGAGACTCTAGTAGTATGGAGATTTGTTATACTAACATGTCACTTTTGATTGGCTAGATGTCGAGGACATCATTTGGAGGCCCTATAAGACCTCACAGTCTTGGGTAGGATTACCACAAAAACTAGACAAATGCAAGGGGACCACTTATTTGTTGGTTAATACAAGTATATTATTTTCTATTCTACTATGATTACGTGATGAGATAGTTTGGACACCCTCAAGTAACACCTATCACTTGACCAACCTATCTGAGATTGAATCACATTGCCACTAGACCATATGGCATAGTACCCTATCTTACCATCACAAATGTCCCCTTGAGTGAATCAGATGATGAAGAGTGGGATAGACATATTGTATCCAACTCAGATGATATTGGGTTTACTATTATATACAATAGGTGGTGGGAGACTGCACATCTCAATTTTGTATTCCCTGTTGACCATCCTACTAGCGATCTCAAGCCATGAACACACCATCAAGAGGATCATGAGGATGAGGATGATGATGTTGATGGAGATGTGAGAGGAGACGGGGAGGATGAGGAGGATCAACAACTAGCTAAAGTAGTTGCAAGAGGTCCAAAGGAGCACGAGGAGGCCAAAGATTCCCTCAAGTAGAGATCTACATCTCATTTGCATGTATCACAAGCACATCTTATGATACTTGAGTGACCACCCATCTACGAGTATGAAGAGAGTAGTAGTGCAACACACACACTACCCCTAGCCCTTTGAGGGAGCCCAAGCATGGGCACCATAGTTGCATGATGAGATTCCGGCTAGCGAGCTAGCAATCTAGGTTATATAATATGTTATGATGTTTGTAACTTCATATTCCCCTATATGTTATACTTTAAGTTTATGCTTTATACTATGCTTGTATATGATATTATTCTATGTTTTCAATTTTTTTGTAGATGGTACCCAATTTTGACTCAATTTTATGGGTCGAGTATTATCAGATATGGTTCCTAAGATGCCTCCTCATCAATTATACATGTTAATAATAGGTAGTTATACACACAAATACTAAGAGGGGTGTGAATCAATATTTTTTGTTTTTTACATTAAATCATTGCATTCATAAAAGCATGAGAACATAATCAATTTGGTAAAACAAGTAATGGACATATTGACACAAGAGAACACCATATTTACATAGAAACCCAAAAGGGAAAAGCCACATCGAGAATAACTGCTTAGAGTTATTGCCCAAATACAACCTCACAACAATAATATATAACTTACAATAATTTTGTAGGAACCAACCCATAGGAATTACAACCCCAAAGGGAGACACCAATCTCCTTGAATTGTGATTTATAGGCACCAATTGATAGGAGACATAATCCCCTATGTCTAAACTACAACTTTGTCACTAAGTACCAAATCAAATTAGGAGGCTTCAAACTCATATTACAAAAAGAAATATAGATCTTCTTTCACACAATGTGCTTTGCATCAGTAGGTGAACACATCCTATGATGATATCTCAATTTTTCTCAACACACCAGACTTCTCTCTTCAGATTGCACACCAATTACTCATACATTTTTGTGCATACTCTACTCACACTGTCTTACCTCTATAATTTCATGAAATAATTCACAATATATCCATTCCATCATATTAATAACATCTCATTTCAGCTTAGAACCCTTTAACACCATCCTCATTTAGCCATGTTGATCAAGGATAAACCTTAATTTAAAATGATATGAAACATGTAGTTAGCTTTACCCCAAATCAAATGCATTACTACTAGTGTAAGATGATGTCATGCACTTCCTTCCATGATCTTAACTGATCTTATTTTAGCTTCACATGATTCCTCTGACAAGTGCATGCTTCCCTTATCTAACACAAAGACTCAAACATTATTCACAGTCAACCAACAAAAACATACTTTACTTTGTCACTACTATCTTACTTATGTATATTTCAAATCCACTAAAACTATAGATTTAGATATTTCATGTGTTGTCTTAACTTCCAAATTGCACACCATAACAATTAATAATAGTAGAATGTGGTACCAAAAATAATGACAGTTTGGTACAAAGCATGTTTTGATTTTGAGTAGCAAACCTCAGAACATTATTGTAAACACTTATAGACTTTCACAAAAGTAGTAGACATATAGGAACCACCAATTTCATATGTACCCAAACTTCCAATGTTGCCATTCTTAAAAAATGAGAACATTAACATTCTACAACATCTACTTAACTAACATACTACTTTCACATATTTGATATCAATGACAGTTTGCATGTTCAGACATACACTTTGACATCAATGGAGACACTTTATTCAACATAGGCCACCACAGAGTGTGGGGTTCCATGAAGATATATTTGAGTCTATATCATGATGGAGGACATCATGTGAGGATTTGAGAGCCACTCATGAGGATCTGAGAGCCAAGAGATATTGATCTCTTGTCGAGAGTGAGATGCAAACCATATTATGAGAGGAGCTTATCAAGGTACAAGTGGAGAGAGATCATCTCCAAGAGTAGAAAACAATAGAACTTGTGGCTAATGCTAATATTAGAGGTGATCTGTGGGCTGTATTAGTATGGATTAGATCTAGGAGCCACTCATGATCTACAGTCTCACATCGACCACCACCATTAGGTCTTGAAGAGTTTGGTAGCCATAGGACTACTTAGATGATGATGTATTATATGTATGACATCTCACATTTTATTGTCATGGTGATATGATGATGTGTGCGTGCGTGCGTGCGTGTGTGTGTATGAGCATGTTTTTTCTGATTTGTCTATTTGTGATGGTTTAGTTGTACATGTGTTTTTTGTTCTAATATATTACATTTCCATATATGTCAAATTGAATACAATTGTGATCTATTAAATAATATGGTTAAGACTATTGAATAAATACTACAATAATCTAACTGATATATGTAAATGAATGATGTGATCTAATTAAAAAATTAATGTGTGATGAGATATTACTTTTTTGACTAAGTGTACATATGTAATTATGATTTAATTTAGATAAAATTAACTGATTATAACATGATCTAATTTAATTTACCACACAAACAACTAAATAGTATGCACAATAAGTAATGTTTCATAATGTATTATTAAACATTACTCTAATAATTCAAGACATACAAATGTTTGTCAAGAATGAAGCAATGTGAGACAAAATAGAAAATAATATCTATTTTAATCTAATCAACGTTCTTTAAAATACAACATACTATTCAAAGAGATGATATTAAGCATAAAATCTTTACAAATGCATATCATTGATAGGTTCTATGAGAGGTGTACCATCTATCATAGAAAGTTTGTATGCTCCTGATCCAAAATCTTAATCAATAACATAAGGTCCTATCCAATTCGGACTAAACTTTCCTTTTTCTCCTAGTGCCATATTTGCATTACATTGATTCTCATATAACACCAAGTTGTCTTTCTGAAATGAACGGTAGATAACACCATCGTTGTATTTTTGTTGCATACTTTTATAGTAAATTTGAAGATGTTAGAGAGCATTTATATGCTATTCATCAAGAATTTCAAGTTATTAGAGTCATTGCCATGGATAAGAGTTATCATCTATAATGTTGTTAAGAGAGATTTGTAAATAAATAATTTCCAACTCTAAAGGCATAACAATATCAATGTCATAAATAAGGTTGTACGGAGTATTACCCATTGCTATACAAACACTTATGTGGTAAGCCCATAATGCATAAGAATATTGAGTATGTCAATATTTATTACGTTTGTTAATTTTTTTGTGAAAAAATTATTTGATTGTTTTGTTTAGTTGCTTCTGCTTGGCCATTTTATTGAGGATAATACAATGCATAAAAATGGAGTTGTATGTGAAACTTTTCCAAAAAATTCTTTACTTCTTTTAAAATGGTGTACCATTATTTATAATCAAAACTGAAGGAAGACTGAATCATGATATTTTATTATCTAAGATAAAATGATAAATAATGCCAATCATTATGGAATGAAGAGGAACTACCTTAACCCACTTCATGAAGTAATTTGTAGCCGTGATAATAAAGGTATATGTCCTAGAGATGACAAAGGAGAAATCTTCCCAATAAGATCCAAATCCCACACAAAAAATTGCCAAATAGCTACTTGGGCATGAAGTTTGCAAGTAGGAGCATAAATCAAATTGTTATGTTGTTGACACTTAGGACATTTTTTAACAAACATGAAATAATCGTGTTCCATGTTTTGCCAATAATATCCCATTTGAATTAACTTTTGAACTAAATATCAACCATCGAAATGTCCTCCACAAGCACGTGAATGGGCTTCCTCGAGGGCCACAAGGATCTCAAATTTATTAAGGAAATGAAGAAGGAAACCATTATATGTTCTTGGATATAACACATTATCCAAAATTATAATCGTAGTGCAAATTTTTGAAGACAAGCATGAGTTTTTAATACCAAATTTAGGAAAAATACCATCACATAGGTATTGAAATGTGTGTGAGTACCATTTATTTGATTTATCTATATGACATATTATATCTTCTTTTATGTTGTTGGCGATCGATAGTGATGTGATATTATAAATGGTAAATTGAAAATCCATGAAAGAATTATCAAGGGATATAAAGGAAGTTGCACTTGCCATTGCATCCACATGTCGATTATCCTTTTGTCGAATGTTGTCTATAGTATATGAGGAAAAATGTTTTAATACTGTTAATGCCAAATCATGATATTGGGACAATTTATCTTTTTTGCTTGATATGGTCTATTTATTTGTTTTATGATTAACTGAGAATCTCCAAATATACAAATATGTTGAATATTAAAGATAACACCACACGTAGACTAGAAATAAGAGCCTCATAGTCAACATTTTTTTTTTTGCAAAGGAATTTTTGATGGTACGATAAGATAATTCACTTACCTGAAGGAGGTAATAGGATTACCCTAACATTGCATCAAAATATAAATTCCACATTGTATTTTCTTCTAATTTCAATGCATGTTCATTAGGAAATGAGTCTTGCATTAGTAATGTTAGTGGTGAGGGACATTTGGCTAAATGGTTGGTCAATGATTTGGCTAAGTGGTGAGAATATAGGATGAGAGATATGGGAGGAAGAACGTTCTCATAAAAGAGGACAATGAAGAGAAGACCATAAAGAAAAAGTATTGCAGCCCTTTGGAAGAGGTCAAAAGGATAAAACAAGAAGAGACGAGAGTTAGAGGTAATTCTAATTATCTTTCTAATGATATTTTGAATGTAGGAAAGAAAGATGACACAATAGAGTGTCATGCATGTGGCACAAAAGAAGAAGAGGATGAATATGAAGAAATTGATGAGCTTGAATCTAAGGAATGCCTATTGGAAGACATGAAGGATGACATTATAGAGGTTGCAGTAGCAACAAAAGAGTTGAGTGTAATGGAGAACATCAAAGAAGAGGACACTAAAGTTGGAACAGTAACAGAGGAGGTACAACTTGCATTTTGTGAGTTAATTGTTTATTCTGATTTGCCTATGAATTATGTGAATGAAATGGGTGAATATGAGGAAGCTAAAAGTTTTGTTGTAATAGTAAGGAAGAGAGGAATATCAGATTTCGATGAGATTAGAACCAAATCTGATTTGTGTTTGAATGATATGATGAGTGACAATGAAGAAAGAATTGCAACAGTGAAAGTTGTAGTAGAAGGAAATGAGGTAAAATCAGATTTTAATATATGTTTTAATGAGGATAAGAATGTAGAAATGGATAAATTTGTTGTAGCAATGAATAAATTTGAGAAGGTCAAAATTAAGAAATAGGAGGTGAAGGTAGAAGAGCTGTTTAATAAAGAGAATTGTATGAATGATAATTTGTTGCGGGATGGAAAAGATGAATATTTTGATTGTGTTATTGACATTGAAATGGATGCAGAGGAGGAAGATGGAAAGGATGAATATCTTGATTGTGTTATTGACATTAAATTTGCAACACTGGTTATAGGACAAGGAAGTGATACAATTGCATGTCTTGTAAAAGGCATGAAAGAAAAAAACAAAGTTGAAGATGCAACATGTGATGAAAAGGTAAATTCAAATTTCAATGAATTTGAGAATAATTATTTTCATGTTGAGATGGAAGAGCTAGTGAATGTAAATAAGATGGTTTAGTTATATTTTGTTAGAGGTGATTGGTATGTAGAGAAGGATTTGTATGGTGTTACAGAGTTAGGTGCAGGTGCAAATTGGTGGAGGTGGACGAACTATGGTGGGTTGAATCCCATAAGATTAGAGGAGGATGTGAATTATGCTAGGAGGAGGTGGTCAATTTATGGTGGAATTGATTCCACATTTAGGAGGTTTAGTGAAGAGCAGAGTTTTCAGAGAAGGAAGCTTGTTCCAACTAAGTGTTGGAAGAGGAGAAAGAAGATCAATTATAGGTACCAAATTTAGTGATGGAGTTTGTTGAGGATTGCTTGCAATCTGAAAGGGTGGTACTACCACTTAACTCCATTTTGTGAATCCATATTCACAAAATTTTTCCTACCCTGAGTGTCTAATGCAGGAGCATCTAGGGGTACTATCAATCTTGCATCACCAAAATTATTTCTATTTTATTTTTGTTGTTTTCAATAAAGGCTAAGGTGTGTGGAAAATAAATGTTTTTAATTTGCAACTTAGTAATTTCCCTTGTGGAAATTTAATTGTAAATGTAATTTGGGGGAATTATGCTTTATTTAATGTTTCCAAAGAATCTCCAAATGGAATATGCTTCTTGGGTATCCACTTCTAGGTGGGGACCACTTGGTGTGCATGCGTTTGCATGTTCAATTACATGTTTTGAATGAAATTGCATGTTGGGGCCACTAGATTTACATGTTGTTGCATGTACATATTTGGAGCCATCAAAGTCAACATGAATTAATAGAGGTGTCATAGTTGACCAAGATGATTGGCCAAGAGTTATGCACCCATATGAGGGCCATGAAAGCAATGAAGTGTTTTATATTTAATATTTTTATTTCTCCTCAAGGTGGGCGTGGGATTTCAAGTTGGTAAAGATTGGTTGTCTTAGAAACCAATAATGATTTTCTCCCCACTCATTCTCTATATATTGATGCTTACTCATTTTGAGAGGGGGGCTTTTGGAGAAGTTGTGGTTGCATACCCAGATGCTACCAGAATGAAGCTAGAATGTTGAAGATATTATGTTGCAATTTTTTTTTTGTATGAAGCCCATATTGTAAGGAAGCATATAAGATTTAGTTTGATGTAATCATTTTATGATTTAAGCAAATAGAATGTCATTGATTTTATTTCTTTAAATCTGAAATTTAAAGGCATATTGCAACCATCTTACAAGTCTCTAAGTGTGTGTGTTTGATTTTAGTTTTAAAGGGAGATTATTCCCCTTCATCAATTACTGACAAATTGCAAGCACAAAACAAATGATCTCATTTAATACTTTTCCCCTAACTCCTTAATTTCTAGAAAATAGGTTTGGGACACTAGCACCTAGGGCGCCTATGTCCCCCTATTTGGCTCCAAATTCAAATATGTCGGTGTCGGCATTTTATTATTTGAAATTCAAATATCTAAAGTTGTCCATTGGGATTTAATTTTTTGGGAAATTAGAATTATTGTGTATAAATACCTAGTTGTTGCATCATTTGAAATCTATCTAGCAAGTTGGAGAATTTATGATCAAACAATTATCAAGAGCATTATCAAGCAAGTCAAGAGTAGCCATTAGAGGATTTATTACAATAATTCAAGATCCAAACAACATGTCAAAGTGTATGTGAGTGTGTGTTCATTTTTATTTTATCATATTGTTCATGAAGACTAATCCTTGTAGGTCTCTAAGAAATCCAAACAATTCAAGAAATTCAAGCAAGATTGATCCAAGCCTTAAGGAGTTGCGTATCACTTCAGTACTTCAAGGAATACATTGAAGGGTGGCAAGTTGCAACACTTTGTGGATTCATAATTCCTTCCTATCATTTATCATTTTTATCATTGAAATTGGCATTGTAGAAGTGGAAACACTAACACAGGGTTTGACGAAGGAAAGACCCTAAATGACACAAAATTTCTTCTCTCTTTGAATGTGTTGGTTTCAGGTTTGAAAGAAGAGTGAAGGAGGTTTGAAGGTTCATTATTCATTGTTGTAATAGAAACCTTACACCTTGACAAGTCACGAAAACTCAATTACAAAAATATCTGATAGTGTTTCGATAAATTTGCAGATAGAAATCAAGAGCTTTGATTTAGCTCTCAAGGACTATGAAAGTAGATCCAAAAAAAGACCTACTAGGATAGTGGCACCCTCGGAGGAAACATTATTAAAAATCAGGCTCAAATTTATACCACAGGTGCACAATGTCTTGCTTAGTTCAACTCTAAAGTCCAAATTTCTCTGTGATATTCAGATCTGCTATATTTGCATCAAAACAATGATTTGCATCATTAGGCCAATTGAATCATTGCATTTCATCCTTAGGATCATTTTAGATTTGGTCAAGGGCAGGTTGACTTACCTTTCAAGTTGTAAGCCAATCATATATCTTGCCCAAATCCATCAAACCACCGCTACCTTCAAATCTCTTATGAAATGTTTAGGAAAAGTGCCAAACCCCTATAGTGAAATATCTAGGGTTTCACTTTTTCTACATTTTAAGATATAAAGAGGGACAAATAGAGAAAGGGTATATATAAAGAGATAGAAAGAGATATGGAGAGAGAGAAAAAAGTTTGAGGGATTTATTAGGAAAGAAAGGGAGGCACATGGAGAGATAGGGAGATGGAAAGATAGCTAGAGAGAGAAATATAAAGAAGGATAGATAGAGAGATATAGAGGAAGAGATAAAGATATAGTTAGAGAGACCAAGAGGGAAATAGAAATAAAGATATATAGATAGAGAGGGATAGTGAGAGATAAAGAGGTGGAGATAAGAAGGGAGAGGGAGAGATAGAAAGAGATAGAAATCAATAGAGAGAGGGAGAGAGCGAGGGAGAGGGAGAGAGATAGATATAAATATAGAGGGAGACATAAAGAGATAGAGATATAGGGAGACATAGAGATAGAGAGGGAGGGAGAGAGATACACAAAGATAGAAAGAGTGAGGGAGAGGGACAGGAAGAGATAGAGATAGAGAGATAGAGGGGAAGAGGGAGAGATAGAGGGAGTGAGAGGGAGAGGTGGATATATAGAGAGAAGGGGGATATTAATAGAAAGGGATATGGAGATAGAGATAAAGAGATAAAGAGATGGGGAGATATAGAGAAAGATGAAGAGATATCGAAAGAAATAGAGAGGGACATGAAGAGAGATAAAGAGAGAGATTGAGAGAAGGAAGGGAGAGAAATAAAGAGTGAGGGAAAGAAAGAGAAAGATAAAGATATCAAGAGGGAGATAGATAGAAAGGGGTAGAGATGGATAGAGAAATAGAAAGAGGTATAAAGATAGAGAAAGAGAGGTAGAGAGGGAGACAAATAAAGGGATATATACAAAGATGAAGATAGAAAGATATATAAAGGAGAGAGAGATAGAGATAGGGAGGGGGATATATAGAAAGAGAGGATAAAAATAGATGGAAGGAGGTATATGAAGAAATAGAGAGATAAAATAGAGAAAGTAAAGGTCTCCATCACATTCCTCTCGAGCCGAAACCAAAAGAGAGTAACAACTTTTTAACTTCTTCATTTTAGAGAGCAGTAGTGATGAAAATGATATCTCCAACTAGGCCTTCTCGCGGATACTCATTCAAACATCCCAAGGTGGATTCCACATTGGATATGTATGCCAACCTCACCAATCTTTCAATAGCTCTAACACCACATTCTAGCTTACTGGAAGTTTAGATGATGTTATATATAAAGTGCTCTAGGAGTGTAGAGTTATGGACATGGAATTTCCCAAGGAAATTTTCTCTAATGATTCTATAAATAAATCCTTATTCGACATCATTCCTTATGAGAAAAACCTCTCTTAGCTGGTTGGCCACTAGTTGTCTTACAAAGCTACACTCAACACCTTTAATGATGAGAAAATCACCTTTCGAAGATGCATCACTTGAAGTGCTCGACAATTTGAGAATGAAACTGAGATGTGAAGAATTTAAGGCAACTCCTCTTAATTTATAAAAGAAAGAAATGGATTTAATATCTATGAGATAATCCATGGGAGATTTTCTAAGCAACAAATAGTGTGCAAGGATGCAGCCAAACACTGTGAATCAAATTAACACAATGAACAATTTGATGGAATTGCTAGAATTTTGATTAAATGAGCTTCAAATTTGATACAAAATATTTCAATTAAATTTCCCCGCATGCATAAGGATCAAATGAATGTGTGATTGAATGCATGAGTGGAGAGTTGTAGGTTGTTCAAATGTACAGAGTGCCATGAGGCTTGCACAAATGTAGCGGTGATATATTGGCTCATCTAACTTGTGTTGTTATATATAATGTAATTATGGAATTTTAAAAGAGTCATAAATGCTTATTGAGTTTCACTAAGAAAGAATTTTGGCAATGATTATGAAACTCCCACTTAAAAGATGGCAGTTACGATAATTGAAATGACTCCAACAAAGAAGAGTTATAAATATACAATTCAAGGATATTTGAAGGGTC
This sequence comes from Sequoia sempervirens, assembly GCA_007258455.2. Classification (NCBI taxonomy): domain Eukaryota; kingdom Viridiplantae; phylum Streptophyta; class Pinopsida; order Cupressales; family Cupressaceae; genus Sequoia; species Sequoia sempervirens. The sequence continues at coordinate 78,596 of VDFB02318127.1, read as the reverse complement.
CGAATTTTTCATCCCCATTACACTTTGATGTAAGAGTGAGAATCAATCAGAGAAAGGATCATTATTGCAATTTTGCTAGTTTCTAAAGAAGTTCATTGTCTATGCATATATAAATTTTTGTGTGATGCTTGATGTTTATGAATGAGTCTTTGATCTTCGATAAATATTAGAATACTACTTATCGTTGTGGATGCTATGTTCTACAGTTTTACATCCATCTCTTTAGAAAATAGTGAAGTTGAAGGTTAATTAGTCTATTCTTCTGTTGCTATTATCTCAATCTTTGAGTTGTAGTATTAGTAACAGTCATCTTTAAGATTTTCTATCCATGTATTTGAGTTGATATTTTGAAATTTTGTTTTAATTGTACCTGTATCATGGCTATAAACAAGTGTTAGCTTGCCTTTACTACTTTTTGGTTAAAAGTATACCACCCCTTTTTTTGAATTTAGAAAACCAAAAATCACATCTTATAAGGGAGTTGTACCTCAATCATAATTCAGAGGAAGATCACCAATGAAATGGTGATCTCTTCAAATTTTCATTGCTTATTTGTCTTTCTTTTGGACAAAAAGAGTCAATTTGAGTTAATTTTCAAAAGGAAAAATATGTCAAGCAACATATATTTGGTGACTCCACTAGGGAACAAAAGGAAAATTTGAAATAGTTGCCTTATTATAAAAAGATATGGTGCTACCACATGGAAAAAAATTTCAAGTGCTATAATTAGATCTTGAATGGGTCCACATAGAGCAAGAAGACATCATCTCTTAGCTAAATACCTTAGCATGGAGACATAAGAGGAATGTTGCAAAATATATGAGATTGAACTTCATTCTAGAAGAAGAAAAGGAATCAACACAACAACCAATGGTAGTTTTTGAGAGGGAAATATAAATATCTCCTAGGGTAATAATCATAAGAAATCCACAAAGAAACCTAAATCCTCAGCAAAATCAGAGTCAAAGACAAGATCAAAATCCACAACCAAGAAATTAATCTATGAAAAGAGTTGTACTTTCTTGGTTTAAAAAATATATTAGAGGAGAAAGTGGTGAAAATTAGCTCTTCTCAGATGAAGGTTGGCAAGTATGGGTGTTGAAATTTACCCTCAAAAACCTCTTTGGTGGGAAGAACCCCAATTTCTATGATGGCTTTTGCTTCACCTTAGCCACAAGGAATTTATTTTGGGCCTCTATCTTTATTGCAATATTCAACCCTACCTACAAGATCAAGACAACATTTCCTAAAGTTTACTAGAGAAAGCACGCAAGACCCCGAAGATCACATTCTAGCATTTTCTGTTGCATGTGGAATTATAGGAATTTTTGAAGAGGAATTTTTGTACGGTTATTTGTTGAATCTCTTGTTGGGAAAGAAACATGTTGGTTTCAAAATTTGGAATACAAATACATTATGAGTTAGAACATGCTAAGAGACAAGTTCCTTGCAATATTCAAACCAATTATCAATGCAATTGCTATGTTATATTACCTTTTCAAAATATAGAAGCAAGATCATGAGGTATGAGGGACTTCATCGACCAATTCAACTGACTTCTAATATGGATTCCTCATGTTAACAAGCTTGATCAATCGAATTTGTTAATTATTTTTATTGTGGCACTACATCTTGAAGTCCAATTCCATTTGAAGCAAAATAAGGTATATGACTTTGAAGTCATGAAACATGTGATAGGTTGTCATTAAGTCCCATTACTTTAGAATAAAATATTCAAATTGTCGACTGGGTAGTGTTCAAGGCTATCTGCAATAGAAGAGTTCCGAAGTATCTCCCTTAGGTTCCTTAACTTTTTAAGAACTTTAAATTAATTCTAACTTCAAACTGTTTATCTAACAAACTAAAAAGTAATCTATTCCTAAGAAAATAGAAAATGCTTGAACTGTAAACATGAGTATACTAATTTAGAAAGCATAATAACTAAGTTAAACAAACATAGAATCAATTTAAACTAAGAAACTGATTATAAGAACAAAAAAGCTTATAACAATCCATAAAACATTTTCTTAACAGTCAAAGTTCCAACAGTAAATAACAAAAACTACGAAAGTTGAAGAAATAATAGATACTTCAAAACTAAGAGTTCATAACAGTGAATTCAAATAACTCTCTAAAATATCAATATGATAAAAGAAAACTCTTATCTACTCCCGTCGAGCGGCCAACTCGTGGGACAACACATTCATTCTCAGCTCACATCCATAGCTATTTTAGGAGCACCTCTATTAACCATAGTTATCACCCATAACTCATAACTCAAAATTTCATATAACAATCTCTTTATTTATAAACCTTGGAAAACATTCTATCAGCATAACATTGATTTCACTGTATCTCTTACTTCCAGCGACTGTATCTTTTATAGAAAACTGTAACTACATGCTATATTTTAGTGGGTATAGATAACCACTGAAAAATATCTAAAAATAGATCTACGTATAACTTATCTATCTTAAATCCTATTACACAACATTTAAGAGGCTCAAGTCAAGCCATAAAGTCTTTTATTCAAAAGATAACAGAAATAACATCTTTTAAGAACAACATTTTTGGTCCATCATCCTGAAGTTCCGGAGCATACTTCCAGCATATATCTCTAACTGTTCTGGAGCACGTGCCAACTGGATACTTCAATTTGTAACTTGATTGACCAATTATTATCTACAAAACACTTAAAACATCCCATTAAATCTATATTGGAAAATTACTTTAAGAAATCAAAAGAAATAAAGTTTATACAAGTTCTTACTAAAATTAAGCAATTATTTCTTCTAAAATTTAATTAATTGGTAGAGGATAGAGATTTACATATATGAACCAGGTCTTTGTGGTATTATTATGATGAGGTTATTTTTACCCCATCATTTCCTCCCCTTCCTATTTCTTGGCAAGCCCTCCTGTCCCCTGATTATAATTCTGCCCTCTACTCCCTTCTTCATACTTTGCACTGATATCATATAAGTCTTTTACTGTGTCATCAAAGTTTATAGGGGAATTATGGAAACCTGCATGAAAAGCAACTCCCCTTTTCCATTCATTGAAGACTTTGTCATCCTGATCTGTATTAATATGAAAAGCAGGGGTTGGATATAGTAGTAAAGGAGGTTTGTACCTCATTCCTATCCATTTTGTTCTGAGATCTCCTAGAATTTTAGCCAAGGCATTTGCTCTTCTGAAGGACAATCTAAGACCAAGAGGAGAGATCACTTCCCTTTTCTTTAAATATATAGGCAATGGAGTGTATCTCTCTTCACATGCATGCCAAGCCTTGCCAACCAATTTTTTCCCTTGTTCTATAAAATGATTATAGCAAACCCAAAGGCTATTATCATACCTTTCTTTCATTTTCTCATCCAACAAAAGAGCTACAAATGTCTTCTTAAAAGCTGCTGGTCTACTCTTTGGAGATCTTATCTGAAGTCCTATACTTTTCTCTGCTTGAACATATTCTTTATTTCGTTCTTGCCAATGGATTTGATTCTGCATAGTAGACAATAGAGATCTTAATTGTACTTCTCCCACAAAAAGATTAACAAATAAATCAGTATGTCGATCTAACAAAAGATCATGGGTAAAGAATTCACAGAGCATATCTTGCTCTTCAGGTTTTGATTCTGCAAACACTTTAACAAATTCTTTATCATTCGGTTCATAGGGTTGATCATTGTAAATCCTAAGAAATTTCCATCTAAAACATTGCTCATTCAAAAACATGGAATATAATCTAGATGGCCTTCTACAAGATAAAATAAATTTAGCTATTTGACATGCATCTTGTTTCCCCTTATAAGCTTTATGAAATGCTTCTCTTAATAATATCATTTCCATTTTCAATCTGTTATTCTCAATTTGTGCATTCCTGAGGAAATAGCATCATTCCATCCATTTCATTAATAATGGAGGAGTTTGAATTTGGAACCATTCAATGACCGTTGGCTCGGTTTGAACTTCTCTGGATTCCATCTTTGGTTTACTTGTGCTTTCCTGTAAGTCTTGCTCTAACTCTACAATCTTACTAAGAGAAGTATTTAATTCTTCTTTTTGTCTTTTCCTTTCCTCTTCAAAAGCTGAAAACATGAGCATAAAATTTCCTTTTAAATTCTGAATTTCTTTATTTAATTCATCCTTATGTATCCTATTTTCCTTATCACAGTTCTGAATTTGTAATTGCAACTCACTAATAGATGTATCTTTTCCCTGCATTTCCAACTTTAAATCCTGATTCCTTTCATTTATTACAGTCTTATACACCATTATTTCCTCTTGTTGTAATTCCATTCTTTCTTTATTTTCATGCAACTAATTTCTTAACTCTTCTATTTCTAATTTCAATTTTTCAAACTCCATGTTAATATTTTCAGTTTCAACAATTTCAACAACTTTATTAATAACTGGAGACAATTCCCCTAACATACTATCATCAATTTCCCTAAAAAGTGGAGATTGTTCCTTTTCTATTTCCTGTTTTTCTTGTTCTACAACTTCCTCTTCAGATACCAAATGAAAATGCACTTCTTCAACATATATTTCTTTTTCTGAGGATTGGTGAATTGACTCCTCAATTTCCAAATTCCTCTTTTGATTTTTAGCTTTTGACCTCTTCTCTTTACTCTGTGCTGGGGTTTCTGCAGATCCAGAGGATAATCTTTTACTCCTCAAAGGAGGAGTATCCTGATAATTTAAAATAGTTGGATCACTTAGAAGAATAGTTCTTCTTTTCCTCTTCTTACTAGGGTGAGTATCCACATTTGGATTCATGATCTCTACATCCTCTATCTGGGCCAGAGTTTCAAACTCATCTTTTCTAAATTCTGGCACTTCCTCACCAACTATGGTGGGAATTTGGGGTTCAGGAGCTCTAGGGTTTTCAGGGGAAGTTGCTCCGGAAGGTGAAGCAACTTGTTTTGAGGATTCTCCTAATTCTATCTTCCTTCCTAATGTAGGCTTATCAAACTTCCCCAAATTTTTTTCCCATTTGCTTTGAGGTTTCTTACGAAAATAATATTTACAAATCAATTGAATTAACCCATGATGTTTTAATGGTACTAAACCAGTTTTGTATCTCTCTATTGAAGAATTAATAGAATCATTCAAGAAATGAGGCAAATTAACCCTTAGAGTAGGGTTTTCCTTCCCATGCCACAAATGTGTTAATATACAGAATGCTGGTCCTACCACAGTGACAAGTTGACCTTCACAAGTAAAATATCTAATGATCCATGCAACAACAGTACCCCAAGGTTCTAAGATGGAAGCTCTCTAAAACCCTTTATTCTATCCCCTAGTATTGACAACTATCATGGGTTGAGGATCTCCCTGTCTAATGAATAATTCTGATAATTTCTGATATGGAATTTGTGTAGTTTCAGATATTTTAATACCAGAATCTTCCAACCCTTAAATAGAAGAGATAATTTTTGAACTCACCTTGAAACACTTCCCATGCAGAATCACCTGACCATTAGAGTAGCTTTATGCAAATGCATTTACCAGCTTTTCATTATACCCTTCAAATTTCCTGATAAAATCTAGCCAACCTACTTCCTCAAATAGCCAAGAGATATTGCTTAACCCCAACAGCTTTTCTGTAGAAGCCAACTCAGATTTCTTCTTTGTGCCGCCCATTTTCTTGTCTCTCCTGCTTACCACCCTGCTGAAAAATTCAACAATGCCAAGGACTTGTGCACCAGTATTTTTCAAGATATGATCAGACTGTAATCATTTACTCTACTCTTGCTCAGAGCTTACTGTGTAATAATTTCAATTTGCATGAAGGGCCGCAAAAAGAGTAGCATACTTAGCAATTAATCACCAAGTGGCTCAATTTACTAAATTGGGAAAAGAAACTCTTGCCAATCAATTATATTTTATTCAAAAATAACTACTTATTTAAAGCAAAAATTTGTACTTACTCCCATTCCATGATCGCTTGAAGATCTTGTACCTCACGATTTGATAGGATGATGCAAGGGTATTGGCTAAGGTGATGATATAATTATTATGACATGAATGAAGAGACTCATGGATGACAAAGTTATTAATAAAGACAGGCTATTACAACGACTCTTATTTACAATGACAAAAGAAGGCACATGTACCAATGTACGATAACCAAAGTATCGAAAAAGATTTAAAATTTTTTCTAGAAAGGAGTTGGCAGAATGAAAATAAATAGGTTCCGAAGCATGCGTAAAGCATGCATTCGGACTAAGAAAGTGGTCGAAGTTCCGGAGCACACGTAAGACATGCATTAGGAACTAGAAAAGTGGATAAGTTCTAGAGCATCGCTAAAAGATGCAACTGAAAAAATGATCAAATGAAAGTTCCAGAGCATCGTTGAAGGATGCATCCGAAGCAACAAGAAGTTCCAGAGCATTGTCAAAGGATGCAGTCGGAGCGACGACCAGATGAAAGTTCTGGAGCATCGTTGAAGGATGCAGCCGGAGCGGCGACCAGATGAAAGTTCTGGAGCATCATTGAAGGATGTAGCCAAAGCAACAACAAATAAAAGTTCCAGAGCATCGTTGAAGGATGTAGCCAGAGCAACAACAAATAAAAGTTACAGAGCATCGTTGAAGGATGCAGCCAGGGCAGTGACCAGATGAAAGTTCTGGAGCATTGTTGAAGGATGTAGCCAGAGCAGCAACAAATGAAAGTTCCGGAGCATCATGCAACGGTGCTCCGGAAGTTGTTATTCCTTTATGAAAGGTCCTGCCAAATGAAAATATGTGTTAAATCTGAAAATTTATGAAAGATGTTAAAAAAAATGAACTAAGTGCACATTTTTTTTTTTAATTTTTTTTTTTCAGATAACATATAATCATTTAAATCAAAATAGACTCTGCCTTAGTAGAGTCAATACATTGGATTTCTCCTTGCATTTCTACCAGCTTCGTAAATTCTTCTTTATTAACTGGTTTGTGATAAATACGTAGGCGATGACCATTTACTAAGAGAGTTTGTGAATCACCATCGATAGGTTTTAACTGAACTGTGCCATTCAAGAAAACCTCAAAAATTTCATATGGCCCCAACCAATGAGTTTTGAGTTTTCCTTTATGATCTTTATATCTTGAGTCGAATAACAGGGCCTAGTCATCATTATGAAATTCTCTTTCCTTAATATATATGTCATGCCAAACCTTCCGTTGATGTTGAACTAATTCTGTTTGATGAACAACATCTAGACAAAGCTCATCCAACTCATTTAACTGTAAAACTCGTTCTATTTGAGCTCGTTTCAAATCTAGACCCAATTCCATAGCTGTTCGTAGGGTTTGAAGTTCAAATTCAATGGGAAGAAGAGGTTTCTTTCCAAAAACAAGCTCGCAGGGACTGAATCCAGTTGTAGATTTCCATGTATTATATGCCCAAACAACTTTAGGCAACTTCCTGGCCCAATCTTTTCTTCTTGACAAGACAATTTTTGTCAGTATGTTTTCTAACTCCCTATTAGTCACCTCTACTTGACCATTTGCTTGAGGGTGATAGGGGGATGACTTCTTATGGCTCACCTAAAAATGGTCTGTAAATGCTAGGACTTTGGACATAAATTGGGGTCCCTGATCTGTAACAATAGCTCAAGGGGCTCCAAATCGAAGAAAAAATTTGTTATAGAGAAAATCGACAACTTTCTCTTCTCTAGCAACTCGTAAAGCTTGAACTTCAACCCATTTTGTCAGATAATCAGTACAGACTAACATGTATTCTTTCCCTTGTGAGGAAGGATCTATGGGGCCGATAAAATCTAACCCCCATTTTTCAAATGGTTCCAAAGTTACCTGGGGTTGCAACGAAATCTCTGTCGAAGCAGTTGGTCTTCCTACTCTTTGACATTCATCACAATGGCGAACATAATTTTTAACATCTTTATGCATTGAAGGCCAATACTATCCAGTACCTAGTATTTTATGGGAAGTTCCTTTTGCAGAATAATGACCCCCTGAAGGATCATCGTGATAGGCCCTCAGAATACTATAAGTTTCATCAGCCCTGACACATCTTCTCAAAACCATATAAGGTCCACAACGAAATAACATCCCATTAATCCATTTAAATGGTGCACATTCTCGAATAAGTCGCTTTATTTGTTTAAATGTAAATTCAGTAGGTACTTCAGAAGTAGCCAAATAGTTGGCAATATCAACAAACCAAGGAACCTTTATAGAGATAGCAAACAAATTCTCACCAGGGAACTCATCTTGTACAGGTGCTCGATCACCCTCTTCTTGTTTAATTCGAGATAGAAAATCTGCCACCTCATTAAATTTTCCCGGTTTGTCAAGTATTGTCACATTGAATTCCTGAAGAAGTAATAACCATCTCATTATTCGACCATTAAATATAGGTTTATTCATTAAATATTTTACAGCTGAGTGATCTATGTAAACTGTAACTTTATATCCTGTAATATAATGACGAAACTTTTTAATGGCATGAACCACTGCTAAGAATTCTTTTTCTGTTGTCGTGTAATTTCTCTCAGCAGACGTTAAGTTTTTACTCATAAAATATATGGCATATTTACCCCCATCCTCATCTTCTTGCCCTAATACTGCACCAATTGCATCATCCGAAGCATCAACATAAATGTGAAAGGGAAGACTCCAATTTGGTCCATGTAGTACAGGAGCAGAGACAAGCCTTTCTTTTATCGTTTCAAATGATTGTTGACATTCAGACGTCCAACTAAACTCTACATCTTTTTGGAGTAGAGAAAACATAGGGGCCACAATCTTACTGAAGCTTTCTATGAACCTTCTATAATATCCAGCATGTCCAAGAAAACTTTGAACATTTGTTTGTGTTTGAGGTACAGTTAATTGTTGTATGACTTCAATTTTTTTAGGATCAACTTTTATTCCCTCTGAGGAAATGTGATGGCCTAAGACTATTTAGGTTGTTCTACCATTATTAAGTACTTTTCATGGCTAAGGGACAGTCGATTTTCCTCACAAACCTGGAAAACCCTATCCAGGTTTTGAAGGGCTTCATCATAGGTTGACCCATATACTGTGAAATCATCCATGTAAACCTCTACACAATCGTTAACAAGTGATGCAAATATAGCCAAAATGGCCCTTTGAAAAGTAGTCGGAGCATTACAAAGTCCAAAAGGAAGAACTTGGTATGCATACGTACCCCAAGGACAAGTAAACGTGGTCTTGTATTGGTCCTCTGGTGCTACCTGAATTTGGTTGTAACCACTAAATCCATCCAGGAAATAAAAATATTTCCTTCTAACTAAATTGTCCAAAAACTGGTCAACAAATGGTAAGGGAAAATAATCTCTAAAGGTGGCTTTATTAAGTTCTCTATAATCCACGCAAATTCTCCACTTTCCATTTTTCTTTGGTACAACTACCATAGGTGACACCCACTTACTATCTGAGATAGGATAAATAAATCCTGCACGGAGGATTTTCTCAATCTCTACTTTAACAAGATCCTTTAATGCAGGGTTGAGTCACCTCTGTGGTTGACGAATAGGTCTTATATTAGGATCAGTATAAATGTGATGAGTACAAACACTCGGGTGAATCCCCCTCATGTATGTATAATCCCAAGCAAAATCTTTAGACCTTTTTACCAACACATTAAATAATTTATCCTCTTGTATTTCTGTCAACCAACTATTGATATTCACAGTTTTTCCTGGTAACAACATAATTGTTTTTGTTCTTGGATAAGCTGAAGTGACATCATGTATTGGTCGTAACAAAGTATTGAGAGGAAAACTATGAGGTATAAGTTGGTGAAATTTTGTAATATCATCAAAGAAATAACTCATTCTAGGAATCATATTAGCCAAGGGACAAGGCATCCCCATGGTAACATAATTTTGTTCCATTCCACTTATATCAATCGGTTGTCCCAAAATTTCTGGTACATCCTCTATTACTTCTTCACTAGAACTTATTGCCAAATGTGCCACCTCATTCACTAACTCATTCTCTAAGTCTTCTCCATGTTGTTTAATCACTACCATGGCCAAAGAGGCCAGACTGTCCTGCCCACTAAATTCTTCTGGTTCATCAACCCAAACTTTATTATACTCAGTTGGTTTAGCAAGAGGATATAAAAATAAATGTTTACTAGCTGGACCATGTGAAATGGTCATACCTCCTTCTCGACAATCAATTTTAGCAGCGACAGTAGCCAACCATGGTCTTCCCAAAATTATTGGATAACTATCTTTAGGTGTAAGTGATTGAATTATTTGAAAGTCAACTAGATATTCCCATCCATCAACTTTAACAAGAACATTTTTTATAACACCTTTTGGAATGGCTATAGATTGATTTGCCATCTGCAAGACTGTAGTTGTAGGAATTAAATTTGTAAGACTCAACTTCTCCATTACATCCACCGTCATTACATTAATAGCCGCTCCTAAATCCACCAATGCATTAGGTATTGCTACCTCATTAATTGTAATAGTAATCAGTGGACTCCCAAGATCATCATATTTTGGAGCAACCGTATTCCTAGACAAAAATTTAGCTAAATAACCATCAATATGCACAGTGTTTATTTCTTTGGTTTCCTTCCTGGGGTTCTAATACATAGTTGTTTGATCAACTGATTTAACTCAAGAATTTCCTTTATTTCCTGCAGCAAAGGAACCTCTATCTGCAATTGTTTAATCTCCTAAATTAATGCAGTTTCATAAGCTAATGACATTTCTGGAGTATCTTTCAGAATTGTTGACTTTAGGCACTCCGAAAATGGTGCTTGAGTTTTCTCCTTTGAAAGGATATCTCTTTTCTCCTTTGGAGGAATATCTCTTTTCTCCTTTGGAGGAATATCTTTACTAAACTCAGTCAAAGACTGGCCTTCCTCCTCCCGAGGCAAACCAACAACTCCTGCTACTGAAGACTCAACAATATCCATAGGTGGTGTAATATCTTTCTCAAAATTTTGAGAAAGAGGTTTGTTCACTACTTCCTCAATAGTGGGTGATTGAAGTGTCCTACCTGATCGTAACTGAACAATTCCACAATGAATTGCATTAAGGCCTGTGACATGATCTTGCTCTGTAGTGTATACCAGAGTATTCTGTCTACTATTCTTTGGATTGGGAAGTGGTTGCGCCGGAAGTTGAGGTTGATTCACCTGTTCAGTCTGAGGAGGATTCTGAGGTGGTGGCAACAAGTTCTGTTGTTGATTCCTCCCAGGAGTAGTATAAAATTGATTCTGTCCTTGATTCCACTGGGGAGCAATATGTTGTGTGTACCATTGTTGAGTTCCCCATGATTGGGTTTCCCATTGAGGAGATCCCCAATAAGGAGTTCCCCATGTAGGTTGTGGAGGGTAGGGCTGATTCCAAGAGGGAGGCCATTGATTACCAACCTAGTTATTTTGGGGTCTCCATGTAGAATTGGAATTCTGGCCATAGGAAAAATTACCTCCCTGGTGCTGATTTAGCACATTTATTTCTTCTTCAACCTAAGCAATTTTTTTCTTAGTATTCTTAAGATCAGTAAGAAGCTCACATTGATTGGTAGGGTGGCTTTGCTCACAAAGTTGACAAACATTAACCTTATCTAATGGGCACTCCCGTAAAAGATGTTTATTTCGACACCTAGGACAATAGATTGATAAAGTCTCAGGGTTACGGGTCTTTGCTTGTATACCATCCAACGTAGTATTCAATTGTACCAGTATATCTGTCTTCAAATTTGCTATTTCTTCTTGAATTTTACTTATCTCATTATTCCATTTGAAAATATTTGTTTTTTGGATTCCTCCACGAGTACGTGAAAAATTGTGACACAAATCACATATGTCTTCAAGGTTTAATTGAGATACATCTCCTTTTCCCATTAAATCAAGACTTCTTCTTGCATCATGATCGAGTCCTTTAAGAAATATAGTCTTGAGAATCTCAACACTAATTGTTGTTTCCCCACATTGTTTAGATAAGAAAAGAAACCTATCCAAATAGTCTTCTAGACTCTTGTCCTCATTCTGCCGAATCTTAAACAACTCTTCCTTATGATCACTCACCCTACAATAACTCTGATATTTATTCAAAAACACAATCTCCATTTCTTCCCAAGTTGTAATACCTCCAGACGGTAGTCCCATAAACCAACGCATGGCTAAATCCTTCAAAGTAGAAGGAAACAACTTCAATTTTTGGTTGTCATTTTTATATTCATAGGTTTGACAAAGGACCTTAAATTCAAAAAGAAATTGGTCTGGGTCTTCCGAAGATAAACCACAAAATTTTGGAAGGAAAGCTGGAGAAATGTTTTTCATTGCTGTATCATCATTTTCATCGAGAGCAATAGGATAAGTGAACATCCTAGGTGGTGGAGGATCATTATTATTATGGTTTCCACCATTACGGTTGGCTTCTACCCTCCTATCTCCCATGATGTTTAGAGGAATATGCTCCTCGACAAAAGGTTGTACTACAGGATGATCTTCTAGAAGATAATGGAAAGCCTCTGGTGGGTTAGGCTCAAGTAATTCGTCAGTAGAATAATCTTCTGAGCCTTGGGCCTCCCTTTGTATAACTGGAACGTATTTTGGGGGGGTCTTTGGTATAAATCGTCCATGAGGGCCTCTTTTCCTGACCATGCAGAAAAGGAAGCCACATATAATATTTTTGTCCTAAAAGAGGTATTCAAGGCATCTTCTATTAACACTTTAAGAAAAATAAGCAAAAGGGTCCCCGACAACGGCGCCAAAAAGTGATAGGCTGTCGTTAAGTCCCATTAATTTATAATAAAATATTCAAATTGTCGACTGGGTAGTGTTCAAGGCAATCTGCAATAGAAGAGTTCCGGAGTATCTCCCTCAGGTTCCTTAACTTTTTAAGAACAACTTTAAATTAATTCTAACTTTAAGCTGTTTAACTAACAAACTAAAAAGTAATCTATTCCTAAGAAAATAGAAAATGCTTGAACTGTAAACATGAGTATACTAATTTAGAAAGCATAATAACTAAGTTCAACAAACATATAATCAATTTAAATTAAGAAATTGATTATAAGAACATAAAAGCTTATAACAATCCATAAAATTTTTTCTTAACAGTCAAAGTTCCAACAGTAAATAACAAAAACTACGGAAGTTGAAGAAATAACAGATACTTCAAAACTAAGAGTTCATAACAATGAATTCAAATAACTCTCTAAAATATCAATATGATAAAAGAAAACTCTTATCTACTCCCGTCGAGTGGCCAGCTCATGGGACAACACATTCATTCTCAACTCACATCCACAACTATTTCAGGAACACCTCTATTAACCATAGTTATCACCCATAACTCATAACTTAGAATTTTAGATAACAATCTCTTTATTTATAAACCTTGGAAAACATTCTATCAGCATAACATTGCTTTCACTGTATCTCTTCCTTCCAGCGACTGTATCTTTTATAGAAAAACTGTAACTACATGATATATTTCAGCGGGTATAGATAACCACTGAAAAATATCTAAAAATAGATCTACGTATAACTTATCTATCTTAAATCCTATTACATAGCATTTAAGAGGCTCAATTCGAGCCATAAAGTATTTTATTCAAAAGATAATAGAAATAACATCTTTTAAGAACAACAACATTTTCGGTCCATCATCCTGAAGTTCCAGAGCATACAGTTTCCAGCATATATCCCTAACTGTTCTGGAGCACGTGCCAGCTGGATACTTCAATCTGTAACTTGATTGACTGATTATTATCTACAAAACACTTAAAACATCCCATTAAATATGTATTGGAAAATTACTTTAAGAAATCAAAAGAAACAAAGTTTATACAAGTTCTTACTAAAATTAAGCAATTATTTCTTCTAAAATTTAATTAATTGGCAGAGGATAGAGATTTGCATATATGAACCAGGTCTTTGTGGTATTATTATGAAGAGGTTATTTTTACCTCATCAACATGAAGATATCAAAATAGAGGATGCTTTATTTTTGTTTGGGTATTTTAGCCAAAATCATATTAGGGTATTGTCAAATGGAGAATTCATTCCAAAAGATTATCACGAGAAATCAAGAAAGGTAAGACTTTTACTATGTATAGATGAATGTCTTAATCTCACCCTCTTGTGTCAAGAAAGTGGTCCAAATAAATTTAGTATTGAAGAGGAGGATGAAATGCATTACATAGAAGGAGAAGAGGATTCTAATAGTTTGAATGACAAAGAAGATTATGCTTCTCCCATGATATCTTGAGACATATTAGTATCCTCTATCACAACAAGAAGAACTACTAAGGAATCGTTCGATCATACAACAAAGATTTTATATGCAACCCTAGATTTTGAAACATTTACCTTTGAGGATGGGTATGTGCAAGATCATGATGGGCTAAAAAGGGGCAATATTATGGGTATTTGTAGGGTATGTGGCTGACGACTTTTTTTTAACCCAAAATTGATGAAACGAAAAGGGTTTTTAGAGGATTCTTAGCTTTCCACCAATATAAATTAAGCTTTAATTTGAATTTAATAAATAATTATTATTCATTTTCTATTAGATTTACGACTAAAGTCCTAATCGATAGGCTGATTGAAAAACATCTATAACTTTCAAAAGGTATCACATTTTTTGAATCCGAAACATGCATCACATTCTATGCTTCACATAATATAGGATTAAAAAAAGAAAAAATAAATTTCATGAAGTTTTGACCAAGTTAAGGTGATCGACATCACGGTTTTATATTTTTAAAATTGTAATAAAAAAATCATAATTAATTATTTACTTTGAAAAAATTACAAAAATATGCATCACATCGAACATGATCCTACTTATATATAAAATCTTATAAAAAAAATATTATCATTTTATTATGGTTAGGGTGGTCAAGCGGACACCTACTTCTTATTTTTCCCTAAAATTTAAGTACTCTTTGCATTGAACTTTCAAATTTTTCACCAAATAGATTTTATTTATTTTTAAATAAACCTAGTAGTTTAGAAACTACATTCAATTTTCATTCTATTCTTACATATTTTTGAAATAATATAGATAACTTATTCAAATTTTTACGTCAAGTTGCCTAACACTGATTTTTCTAATTTTTTTGCCACTTAAGGGTCTGATTTTTCCATGATGATCCTGCAAATACCCGGATATTGATGAATCAACGAAGATCCTTTTAACAGTAGTAGGAGCTAATGAACAATTGGAAAAATTTAAAAATGAAAATCATTTAAATTGGTTGAGAAATTTTAATACATTATTCTTTCCAATGAGTTCTTGTGGATTTTTTGAAGTTAAGGTCAATCCTCTATTTGAACTTCATGATTCTAAATTAGACAACCTAAGTGCACCTATGCCTACTTCTCATAATGATATGATGCTTGATGGTGCTAGATTCAAAGATAAGAAATGCAATGAATAACCCAAGAAAGAAATCAAAACATGGAGTGAAAACAAAGTGAATGTGGAGAGTATCTCTACTGCAAATAATCTTCCTCATGTTCCAAGTCAATTTTTGGTAACCCCTAATAGTAAATTTTTATGTGAAGTCACCCTATCTTCCTTGCAAGTAATATAAGAAGTTGATGATATAATTAAGGATGATATAATCATCAAGATAACCCCCACAAATCTTATTGAGACTATTTAAGCTAGTAATTGGTTCACAATTGCTGAAGGTAATAGTGAGGTTTGTGCTTTCCAACCACCTCTAATACAAAGGGATCATAATTCAGATTCATATCAAACACATTCATTTTCTATTTCAATCAGTGAGGAGATTATTCAAGATATTACGTCATTTGAAGTAATGATGGAAATGTGACTGATAACATGCAAGGTTATATCTAGGAAGTCATAGAAATACATGATGAGAGGTGGTTGTTTGGTGATGAAGTTCCATATAGAAATTCCCCAAACACAAGTCTTCTTTGGGGCTGCATGTTGATCCTAAGTATGCAAGTGCTACATGGGTATGCATTATTTTTCCATAGTGGATCCTAATTTTCTCAATCTGTTAATGGTTTTGTGTGAACATTATTGAGCTTCCTTGGAGGTAGGGTCTCCTTTCCATGTACATTTTAGGGAATTTTGTCATGTCATTAATCTAGATGCTTTTTTGCTTTGTCCCATTTTTGGCTTGGTATTGATCCTCCCTTCAGTGATTCTAACTCTTTTCCCAATGGAATTTTAGCATTGGTCTACTATTAAGATTCTAGGTCCCTTTCTTTATCCTTTGTAGTTCTCATCCCCAGTCAGAGCCAATTGTTACCCCAATTTCTGTCATTCTCGTAAAACTATATTCGGTCAAAATATTTTTTGCTTCGATCTTAGGTTTTTTTTCTTCTCTCTAAGGTTTCCTAACCTATGTTAGGTTCTGTCTTGGTTGTCACAAACCTATTCTCTCTTGATGTTTTAAATTCATGCCTAAAATATATATCTTTGTGTCGGTACCCTGTGAAGTTTCAAAAACTACATTAGAGCCTGACATGGCTCTCACAATCTTGGAAAAAATTGACATAAGGAAGATGAAGTTAAGTTATAAGTGAACCATGCAGATTCAAATTATTTAAAAGGTTTCAAAACCTTTGTTGGTTCTTGAAAAGGTTTCAAAAACCTATCCTCTTCCTGATGTCGTGAAGCTTCTTTCAAGTAGTAACATTTTTTTATTGATTTTTTTGCTTCCTTTTAGAAAGTATCAGGGGTTTATATGTTTCCCAAGGACTATACATTAAAGAAGAGTGGTTGGGAAAAAAATGGAATGATTCTCAAACTGTGTTGATTTTTATTTTTTATTTTTAGAATCTCGTCAAAACTGGACATTAGGTTCACATTTTACTCTTTAAAAACTGCCATCTTGCATTCAAATATTTCTACTTAGCTAAAGGAGACAATAAAAAAAATGGTGCATTGTAGAAAGAGCATAAATTAAAACCAAAAATTATTAAAATTTGTTATATTACACAAATAAATTAAAATATAGAAGTCGATATATTATTATATTATATTAAAAAGGAGAGATGCTAGTACAAGTTTTTCACACACAAAGAATGAATTTTAGGATGCAGATGCCTTTCAAAGCTTCTTGAATTCTCTTTATCTATGTAGGAGAGAACAAGTTTTCATAAAATTCAACAAACTAAGCAAAGGTATCCATCACATTCCTTTCGAGCCCAGACCACAAGAGAGTAACAACTAGTTTAACTTGTTCATTTCGAAGAGTAGTAGCTATGCAAATGGCATCTCCAACTAGGCCTTCTTGAGGATACTCATTCAGACATCCCAAGGTGGATTCCACATTGGCTATGTATGCTGGACTCACCAATCTTTCAGTAGCTCTTGAACCCCATTCTAACTTACTAGAAGTTCAAATGATGTTATATATAAAATTCTCTAGGAGTGTAGAGTTATGGATGTGGAATTTCCCTAGGAAATTCTCTCCAATAATTCTCTGAATCACTCCTTTGACATCATTCCTTATGATAAAACCTCCCTCAGCTGGTCGGCCACCAACCATCTTACAAAGCTGACTCAACACCTTCAATGATGAGAAAAATTCCTTTCAAAGATGCATCACTTGAAGTGCTCGACATTTTGAGAATGAAACTGAGATGTGAATAATTGAAGACAATTTCTCTTAATTTATAAAAGAAAGAAATGGATGTCATATCCGTGAGATAAGCCATGGGATATTTTTTAAGCATCACTTAGTGTGCAAGGATGCCACTAGATACTATGAATTAAAATAAAACAGTGAATGATGTGATGGTATTGTTAGAATTTTGATTAAATGAGATTTGGCTTTGATGCAAAATATTTCAATTAATTCCCCCACACACATAAGGATCAAACTAATGTGTGATTGAATCCATGGATGGAGAGTTGTAGGTTGTTCAGATGTACATAGTGTCACGAGGCTTGTATAGATGGAGCAGTGATATATTCGCTCATCCAACTAAAGTTGTTATATGTGATGTAATTATGGCATTTCAAAAGAGAGTCATATATGCTTATTGAGTTTTACTAGGAAATAATTTTGGCAATGATTTATGAAAATCCCACTTAAAAGATGACAGTTATGATAATTGAAATTACTCCAAGAAAGAAGAGATAAATATACAATTCAAGGACATTTGACAGGTCCAAACTTTTGATCCCCATTACACTTTGATGTAAGAGTGAGAATTGATCAGGGAAATGATCATTCTTGCAATTTTTCTAGTTTCTAGAAATAATTTCATTGTTTGTGCACATATGAATTTGTGTGTGATGCTTGATGTTTATGAATGAGTCTTTGAGATTGATAAATATCAGAATACTACTTCCTTTTGTGGATTCTATGTTCTACGATATTACATTAATCTCTTTAGAAAATAGTGTTCTTGAGTTGAAGGTTTTAATTAGTTTATTCTTCTATTGTTATTATCTCAATCTTTGAGTTGCACTATTAGTAATAGTCATCTTTAAGATTTTATTTTGAAAAGGAAAAATAGGTTTTACAAGGACACCCAAACCACAAGTTTAAAACAACAAAAGATAAGCAGAAAAATACAAACAACAGACACCTGTCCCAAAAAGGAAGACAACACAAAAGACAAGCAGGGCCCAAAAAAGGACCGCCCAAAAACCAGCAATCAAAACACCACATTACTCCAAGGTGTTGATAATTCCTCAACTTCCTTTCACATTCATGTCCTGTAACCCCTGCTTTGAACCGTATGTGAAGAAGTCGAGGTTTTCCTCTTTATGTTTGCCCCAGTGCAGTCGAAATCCCTTCACCCGGCCGATCTGCCTCATCTTTAAGATTTGTTATCCACGCATATGAGTTGATATTTTGAAAATTTATTTTGATCACACTTGTATAATGATTATGAACAAGTGTTAGTCTACCTTTACTACTTTCTAGTTAAAATTATACCCGACCTTTTTTAAATTAAAAAAAACCCAAAATTACATCTTACAAGTAGCTATACCTCAATCAAAATTTAGAGGAAGTTCACCAATGAAATGGTGATCTCTCCAACTGTTCGTTACTTATTTGTCTCTCTTTTGGGAAAACAAGAGTCAATTTGAGTTAATTTTAAAAAGGATAAATTTATCAACCAACACTATGCACATGTAATAATTATATTTCTTTACTGGTTACATACTTATGGACTTGGTGACGTCATGAAATAGGGGGTTGGGGGAACATCACAAGTAGCATGAATAGTTTGACCCTAAATTTTCATCATAGTCATTCTATTAATTTAGTTATTCTTACATTTTAGAATAAAATTTAGTAAACATAATTAAATGAACTTGTTGAAATTTACTTGAGTATTAATGCCAAATATTTTTTTCAACAAAGATTCTATCATAACCATCCCCTATGCAATTGATGTATCTTGCATAGCTGCATCTTGACTGTACTCTTAGGATCATAACTGCAAACAACACCACAAGATTGACAAAAATGGATTGGAACTTGAGGCCTAGAAGACTCACCCACATCACCATGTATTAGAGACCTCACATACTGTATAAGGCTTTGAGTGAGCAAGCTAATGGAGTCCAAGGTGTTCACCTTGACACTATCCTTCACAACAGAAGGAACAATCACATACTCCACTATAGGTCTACCCAAGGGTCTTAGTGCCAGGTGTGGGTTGTGTTTTTCCCCCACTCTATCATGTGAGGATCCACCACATCTACCTTAGAAATATAGAAAGTCAAAATAGTTTGGAATCTCATTGAGGACAAACTCACAATAGAGTTTCCTCAAAAATTATTCTGGCACCTCATAATATTGCACACAGGTTGGTAAAAAACCATCCATCACCTAGCCCAAAAATTATTCTTTATCCCTTTGTGGTGACACTAATGGATATGGAACCTCCTACATATAGTTGCTAAGGGTTGATTGGATCGTGGGTCAGTGAAGAGGGCACACAAGTCGCATTTGTTAATTTTATTTTTCTTTACTAGCTGATAAGATAGTTTGTTTGCATAAAAATAATTTTGTTCTTCCCTCTTATTGGACCAAAAATTAATTTGTGCACATAGTGATCCTACATGATACACGATAGATTGTAGGGATTCAAAAAGGATTGTCCTATGAGGGTTTGATGCAACATGATCTTTCAGCCTTGTAATCAATTCCTCAAGCTATATTTTATTGTCTTATGTTTGCCCTAGTATGTTTTCTTGTGTTTCTAAGGGATGTCTAGGAATTGATGGAGGTGTTCACTGTGGTGCTTGTTCAGGAGGGTCTTAATGAGGAAGTGATGGAGGATTTTTAACTTTGGGGGTGGAATATCATTTCTTGGAAATTAAAACAAATTTTAACAAAAAAACCTAATTCAATCTACAATTTAATAAAATTTTGAAACTAAAAAAGCAAGGATACTTTCGTCTTTGACCTCCTCGGCATCTTGGCAACATCTTGATGAAGATTTCACAACCTCCAGGTGAAAAGTGGTAATGTATTTTTGCGAGCATAGGTTGAGGAGCAAAAAATATGCAGGTCACATGTTGAAGAGCAGAAAAATGGAAAGAAAATTTTGGTTTTTTTGTTTTTATTTGTTCATCTTTCAAATTTGGTGCTCGACAAATGCTCATTTTGGGAATAAAAAAGAAAGTGGCATATTTTTTGTGTCACATCTTTTTTCATATACCCATAGATAATTAACTCCAATATCTAGTGCATATATATTGTTTGGTAGTTTTTTATTGAATAATTTATTCATTATTAATATTCTAATTCAAAATATTAAAAAATTCAAACACATAATTTATCATAATGCAATTCTCCTTCTATATGTATTATTTTTTTATTGAAATAAGGACATTAAAGTAGAGTGCAACATAATTTTTTGATTTTTTCTAACAGTTTATTTTTCTTAGCCAAGAAATAGAGGCCATTATTTTTTGTAATGAATTAATGTTGATATGAAAAATTTAAAAATTTAATACATATTATAATTTTTGAGAAGTTAACACTAAGTGATATGTACCTATAATATTCCATCTTTGGATGACTTCATTTGAACCCTCAAAACATGAGTCAAACAAAATAGCAACCTATTTTAATACATAGTCATAATTAGGTGGAGATCAATCATGTTGTAAAAAAAACTTTTAGATGGGAAAGAGGAGGATAGTACTGTAGGGAACTAAGTCAATTCAATTAATTAAAAGATGGAAATATTAGGTCTAACATATTTGAGTGATATAATCTTTGCATGATATTAGTTTGTTATTTTAATATGATTTAGGGGATTCTTTTTATTTATTTATTTTGGCTATTTTTTATGATACTTTGTTATTGTACTTGATCAACCCAATAAACTTGTACATGTTCTTTACTTGTGTGCTTGTTTCCATTTGATTATTAGGAAAAGATGATACTCATATAGTCCAAAATGCATGATAATTATCATCTTGGGATGTCTTTTACTATTAGAAATAGTTTCCCTCATAGAACATGTTATGTATATCATTAACTAATTATATTATATGTAATAATATGATACTATTTTTATTAAATTTATATTAAATAAGAATAATTTTTCTTACAGTAAGAGTTTATGTGAATGGACAAATTTTAAAAGCTACAAGATGAAATATTTAGTATGCAAAATTGCATTAGCTCTTTGTAAAATCATGATTCTCTTCATATAGTTTTAATCTTATTATTTCTTAGCAAAGTGTTTCTATTTGATCTAATTTTGAATAAAAAATTGATAAGATCTAGAAATTATGAAATAAAACTATAAATGAAATTAAGGTGAGATATTTACTAATATATTAATTATTTTTTGGTGAGTTGTGATGTAGATTTAACTTAAACTACCGAGGGTAACAACTAAATTACAAGTGGAGGAATGTTATGAAGCTTTTTCCCCAAAGTGAAAGTAAAGCTATAAAAACATTAAAAGGAGATAGAAAAATAAAGGGTAATATGATCCTTTGATTAAAAGGATATTAATGAAGATTATTTATAAAAACTCTTTTAAAGGAGAGGAATAATTATATTTATTAAATAATTAATTAAAGGAAACATTTGTGAAAAGATGTCATGGTTTGGAAACTACCTCTTAAGGATTATATAAAGCATTTATGTGAGACTTAGAAAGGGCATACATATCACTCAAGGAAGAAGATGGCTTGGTGGGCTATGGAAATTTGAGGAGGGGGAACACATAGTGTGTCCAACTAGGGGTACAAAGTACACTCGAGATTATCTTGGTCAAGGCTTTGATGCATTTGCATGGTGCATAATAACACTTTGTGTTTTTACACATGTGTGTTTACCAATAGCAATGAAATCTTCCTAGAGTGAGAATGAGTTTTCCAAGTGCTATGGTTTAGATATATATATTGAACTTATCAAAAGATATTTTAATTATAAATGAGATGGAGTTGATTCAACTAAATTATTCTACATATGATGTTATTTGTTTTCTTTTAATCATACTCATAAATTGTTAGATGCCGATTTATATATTAATGGTAGTAATCTCAATATACTCAAGTATGAAGTTAGTTAACCTTTATAATAAGCATTTTATGTATTTGTATTTAAATTATATGTATTGTTTACTATATTTAAAACTTAGATAATAACATAATAAAATCCATTATCATATAAAAAATCAACTCTATTATCTTAAATCTATCCAATTTTATACTTGGGGAAAAGTAGTGTTACATTTTGGTATCAAAGCCAAGTTTTTGTGATTTGTGATTATAAGATTGATTGTGACATTTCTTTTAAACTAATTTATCAATTATTTGACTTCTTATAAGTTATAATTATAAAACAAAATTACTATTTTTTGTCCAATCTATATATGTATATATAAATTTTTTTTCTTTATCATTTTAATATTTTATAAATAATATTTCCTATATATTTTAATCATTTCTTACTCTTTTTTTATATTTCACCACCTCACATATTTGTTGTCCCTAATTTTTTTCTTCCAATTATAATATACATGACCATTCATCCAAAAAGGATGTATTTCCTCTCTTAGAATTTGAGTGGTCTTATGAAACACGATGAAAAAATGCTTAGCATTAATAAGAAGAAACATATAATATATAACATGTCTAGCATTAATAAGAAAATGAATGTGCAATTCATAATGATAACTATTTTTAGTCATTCCTTTAAAAGATCGTCTCCATTTTATATAAAGGCATGCTTAATCCCTTTTTTAATACTAGCACTTGCACCTAAAGGAGGTTCAAGGATTACTCCAATACAAAACTATATGTATGTTAATATGTTAGAGTATGTGTTTGTGCATGGATGTGTTGCAAATTCTAGTTGCATGTGGCTAGATTAAACAATTAATAATAAGTGCTAAATAATGGAATGAAATAAACTTTGACAAATCTATATTTTTTCTTAAAGAAATTAAGTATTATCTGATCATGAAATATTTGCATACAAATTTAAAACATAAAGCAATGCAATGAAAAAAGAAAATTGCCATCAAATTGAAAAACACACTGCAAATTAAAATAGAATGTTCTCATCCAATTGTCAAATCAATGTTTATTTGGATTTTATGTGATAAGTTAGATTAAAAAGAATTAATATTTAATAAGTGCTAAATAATGGAATAGAATAAACTTAGAAAAATCTATATTTTTTTCTTAAAGAAATTAAGTATTATCTTATCATGAAATATTTGCATACAGATTTAAAAAATAAAGCAATGCAAATGAAAACATAAAGTTGCAATCAAATTGACAAAAAACACTAAAAATTGAAATAAAATGTTACCATCCATTTGTCAAATCAATATTTATCTGGATTTTATGTGATAATTAATATTTTGGAGGCTTTTACTTGATATTTTGGAAGGTTTTACCATTAAATTATAGCTAGTTTACCATTAAACGACAGCTAAAGCTTATTTTTTGATGTCTCAACAATGGTTTGTAGGCATGAGACTTGTTTCCAGCTCAAATCTCACACTATATGTAGCCTATTGGCCAATAAGGGAAGTTTCCTTATTAATGAAGGATATAATTTATTTAATTTTATAATGGAAAGTTCCTTTACTTAAAGTTAATGTAGAATAAAATAAATTCAATTAGAAATATAATCATTTATTTTAAAATGTTTTGATTAAGGGGGAAAAGCAGGTTTTGAATGGACCCAAAACCATTAAACATGTTTTGAATGGACCTGAAACCATTAACAAGTAGGTCTTAATGAGGACCTGAAACCCACACAAAGAGACCAAGCTGCAATAGAATAAAACAAAGGCAACCAACAACGAACTGAAAGTAGATTATAAAATATTAGCTTGAAAGCTCAAATCTACACCAAAAAGAAAGGTTTTGACGGGAACCTTAAGCCCTACACATTGAAGAAATACAAAGGAACTTGGACCCAAGAAAAACCTGAGATGACCAGACGACCATTAGCCTGAATCAATCAGACTGTAGCACAACACTTAACAAGACCAACCAACAACAAAAAACCAGGGACGACCAGGTAACCATTAGCTAGAACTAGCTAGACAACAACACAACTCTTGTCAGCACCCTCCAACAAAACCAACCTCCCCATCTCAATAGGAGAGTTAGGAATCCAAGAAAAACACTAAACAGTCTTAGCAAACTCACTGCGCTAGTCCACCCACAACACCAACCCAACTTACACCTCAATAGGAAGGGGATCCCCTCTATAGGAGAGGATGAAATGAGACCCAAAACCACATAAAAGAACTTCCCACATGATCTACAACCCACCTCTCCACCTCAATAGAAGAGGGCTCCACCTTTGAAGGAGCAGTCTCCACCTCCAAAGAAGACCATAGCTGGAAGAACCGAAGGGAATCAACTAAATTCATAGTAGAGACCACCATAACATCCTTAGGCAAGAAAGTAAATTGGAGAAAAGAACAAAAAATGAGGCATTCCTTAGCCAACAACACACCCCCATCCTTGAATTTACAAAATTTAGGACCTAAGAGGGGGGGAGCATAGGAAACATCATACACGACTTGCAACCCAAGAAAACCTTGGTAGCCACCATAACCAACAACCACTTCAGCCAACCAAGAAACAAATCTAGTAAAAAGACAAAGGGAAAAGAGCCACTCCCCTGAGACCATATAAAAAACCTAGCACTATGAGAAACACTCCCCATCAGTAGAAAGAAAACCATTGCTGTAGCAAAGTAGTAACCAAAGAGAAGCAACTTCCCTGCTTAGAGAAACAACCAGCTCCAAAGAAGAGACAATGGGCCCTAAAAGAAGGAAAAGGAAATGAAAGCCTCCAAATAGAGAGAGTAGAGGGTCGACAAGACAATGAAGAACAACCTCCACCCCTACATGCCAGTTATAGTCTAAAACATGCCAAAAAATGTCCACAAACAACTCCACCAAAGGCAGAAGAACAACCTCAACCCCAAGCAACGAAAGCACCCACACAAAGGAAACAAATCCCCAAATAGGCCAGATAGAGCCAGGAAAACCTATAGAGAGAAAAAGAGGAGAGTAGGCACAACAAGAAAAAACCACTTCCAACCCTACATGCCAGTTAGGGTCTAAGATAAGGCCACCAATCTCCTTGAACAATCTCTCAACAAGAAATCCTAACAACACAACTAGCACCAAAACCAAAGAAACAAAGGGACCTGAAAGAAGAAGGAGAAGAAAAGGAAAGCCTCCAAGTAGAGAGAGTAGAGAGCTGGCAAGACAATGTAAAATAACCTTCAACCCTACATGCTAGTTAGGGTTTGAAACATGCCAAAAAGTATCCAAAAATAACTCCACCAGAGGCAGACCAACAACCTCAACCCCAAGCAATGAAATCCCCCACACAAAGGAAAAGAAGCCTTAAAAAGGATAGAGAGATCTAGGAAAGACTATAGACAAAGAAAGAGGAGATAAGGCACAACATGAAAAATACACTTCCAACCCTGCATGCCAGTTAGGGTCTGAGATAAGGTCACCATTCTCCTCAAACAACCCCATAGCAAGAAATCCTAGCACTACAACCAACACCACACACACAAACACAAAGAGCCACACCCCAAAGATCAACCCCTACCCAACACAAAGCCAAAACAACAAGGGAGACCATGGGCAGAGCCAACACAACACCCACACGGGAAAGCACCCACCAAGGAAGCCACAACCTGAGTAGTAGAATGCACCAAACCAAGGACAAAGAGGCCAAGCATTAGCATGGGAACAAAAGTGCCAAATTACCTCTCTGTCATCATCTCCCTCCTCATCTGCATCGTCCCCATCTCCCTCCTCACCTTCATCTTCCTTAGATTTCAAAAACCAATCGCTGCCTCCACTCCTGCCCATCGTTGACCCCATGACACAAAAGATAACATTAATTTTAAAATGTTTGTATATAAAGAATATATTTTTTATAAAATATATATAAATATATATTGTTAATGATTTTTGGGTTGGAAATATAAATTATACTGTTCTAAATTTTTATAAGTTATATAATTTATAAGAATGTAGTTTTATGTTTTATATAGACAATAATCTAGGTCATTAAAATTTTAAAGTATGTGTATCAGTAAAATTAAAAATACTTCTAAAAATGTCACTTAGAATGTTCATACTTCTTTATAAGTGTACTTGAACATAATAATTTTTATTAACATTCATCTTGTCATCTTTTGATAACGGTCAAAAAAATAAAATTTGTATAATACTCATTTATTCTAGTATACATTCTTTTATTTTATATCTCTCGATGTAAAATTTCTTTTGATATAAAATATGTCCCTTGTTGGAAGTATCAAGATTGGTTGAAAATAAAAAAAATTAGACTTTGAAATTATAACATTAGGTCTCCTCTTCTATATGCTCACTTTATTTGTGTCAAAGCCTTGAATAGATAGTGTAGTGTAGGAAAATGTATCCCTCTACATTTTCACACTTTTTTGGGCCCTGCTTGCTAAAATTGGGCTTCTTTATGCCTTATTTGGTCCTATTTTGCATCAACAAGCCTTATTTAATAAATATTTCTGAGGATAATCCCAACACATATGTAATGACCAATCATAATATAACGATTTTGGATTTTATGGCCCATATTTAGTGATCTAGGACTCATACAACACCTTGGGTGTATGGGTCCCACCTAAGTTTCGTGGCCTAGTCCTGAATTTAGCATAAAACTAAGTATTTCTTAAAAAATGTGTCCCAAGGTTAGCCTACTGGGACTCATATGCCACAACTGGCACATGAGTCCTGCTTAGCTTGGACCTAATTTTGAATTCAATTCTTGGTGGGATTTTATTCTCCTAGATCTGATGTCGGCTTGTAGTGTTGTAATTTAGAAAATTTGGCATAAACAAGTATAAATACAAGGTTATTTCACATATTTTCTCCTAGCAAGTTTACAAGCCATCAAGTTAGATCATAAGAGCAAGACATGACATTATCATAAGAGCACTTTCAAGAGCATTCAAGAGCTAATTATCAAGTGTTTTGGAGCATTATTCAATATTCAAGCATCATGTCAAAGTCATCATGCATCACATTTGTTTTTGAGCTAACATTTGTGATGTAGGTTCCTATGATTCAAGCAAGAATTCAAATCAAGATCCACAACATACAAGAAAGAGTCAAGATCCACATTCATGCTAGCCATTACTTACAAGATTGCAACCTTTTTTTCAAGGGTTTGGTGAGTTGCAACATAACATATTTGTTCATTCATCATTCCTTCATTCTATTTGATTTTATTTCAAGGTTTGATTACCAAAACGGGTTTTGACCAAGGCAAACCCCTATCCACTAACAAAACAACATTTTCCCTCTCTTTGATGTGTGATTTTCAGATCTAGGTGATTTAGGTTGAAGATCCATTGAAGAGAAAGTTTGGAGAAAGTTGTCAAGTTGTCAAAGTTGTCATCTACATTACAAGATCATGGAAAGTCATCTACAGGTTGCAATTCAGTGTTTCAGACTCAGAGATTTGGAAGGAGAGAAGCTACATTAAAGCACTAGAGGATACTAGAGTTTTAGATCAACCTTAATACTGGGACTAAATCTCCACTTGTGGCATAGGAGTCCTAGTATGCCAGATTTTAGGCCTTTTCTGTAGATCCTGGTTTAGCAATTCTAGATTCTGGTTCTAGTCTGAAACCCTAAACTGGGACTAAATTTCCCCTACTAGCATATGAGTCCCAGTGTGCTTCACAAGTCAAATTTTCAAGATTTTAGAGCTTATTCCAAGCATCTTCAATCTTCTAGGTGCACCTCTGTTTATCTCCAGTTTGTTATTCTGATTTTAAGTTCATTTTCTAGGTCATATCATTAGGTTTGCATATCATTTGCAATTCTTGTCTTTCCAAGCCTTGCTTGGTGGTGAACCCCATTTTAGTATTTAATCACACCCCTAGGAAACCTTATTGCATATCTCTTTCCCTTATTCCATCCTTGGATTGAGATCTCTAAGGTTTCATTGAATGAAACATAAGTGAAATAGGTGGAAAGGTCCTAAACCCTTGTTCTATCTTCCAAAAAGATTAGATCCCCCTCCTATTTTCTTTGTTTTAGATAGACAAGGAAATTTACATGGTATTAACCTTAGAAGAAAGTGTAAGTATATACACAATGTTGGAAGCAAAATTGACTAATAAAATAACCAATATTGTTTTGTTTACTTATATATGCAATATGTTATCTTAGCTTTAAGAAGGTGTTGAATAAGTAAATCTTAATTTAAATAAATCATGGATTTATGAGTCTTAATGGAAAGTGGAGCAAATGATGAGGGTGTATGTTCTTAGTTTCCTTGAATGTTAGGATTTTGTGCTTACTATTATATTATGTAGCTTTACTATGCTTATTTAAAACCAACACCTTCATTTTTTACATAAATATATTTTAAGTTACATTAAGGACCCATAACCCAAAGGTCTCAAGATATTTCTTACATCCTAAGACTTAAAAAATATAATATTTAAATGAGATGGTTGAAATGAAGCAATATTTTTTGAAACCAACTAGATTAACTTAGCATTAGCCATGAGGAAATGTTAAATCTTTATAGGGGGAGAGACAACTTGTAAAATAAATATGATGATCTCTTAGAAAAAAATGAAAATATCTTAGGAAAAAAATGACAATCTCTTAGAAAAAAATGACAACCTCCAAAATAGAAGAAAATGACAACCTCCAAAATAAAAATGCATGTAGCTTAATAATTTTTGAAGACTCTAAGGGAGTATAAACAAAATAATTACCTATTTTGATACATAGTCATAATTATGTGGATATTGATCATGTTGTGAAAAAACTTTTAGATGGAAAAGAGGAGGATAGTAATGTAGGGAACTAAGTCAATTAAATCAATTAAAAGCAGAAAATATTAGGTCTAACAAATTGAGTGATATATACTCTTTGTATGATAATTGTTTGTTATTTTAATATGATTTAGGGGATTCTTTTTACTTCTTTTTTTGGTTATTTTTATGATAATTTGTTATTGGAATTGATCAACCTGATAACCTTGTACATGTTCTTTACTTGTGCACTTATTTCTATTTGATTGTTAGGAAAATAGGATACTCATGTAGTTTGGAATGCATGATTATCATCTTGGGATGTATTTTACCATTACCAATGGGTTCCTTCATAACACATGTTATGCATATCATTAACTAATTATTTTCTATGCAATAATATGATAATATTTTTTATTAAATTCATATTAAATAAGAATAAAACATTCTTTTTTACAATAAGAGTTTATGTGAATGGACAAATTTTAAAAGCTATGAAATGAAATATTTAACTGTATACAAAATTGCATAGAAAAAAGGCAACTTACTTGATTTGGGAATAATTAATGATAAATTGGAATTAATGTTGCCTTGATATAGTGTTGTGAGGTGTTTTACACATCCACATTAGGTCTTGAGCCCTTGTAAATTGAAGAAAATGCATGTCTTGTAAAGGTGTTGTAAATGACTTTCACACAGTTTTTCTAGACTTTTATTAAGCATTTAAGTCTAATGGATCCATTTTTCCCCTAATTCAATGTTATAAAATGTATATAATTGAATTTTCACATTAATCTAGAAGGCTTGTAAATTAAACCTGATTTTAATCTAGTGTTGTGATGTGCTTTACACATTCACATTGGATCTTTTTCCTTTCTAGGATGTGGACCTCATTTTAGTGTTATAGAGTGTATTTAATCAAAATTTCACATTGAACTTTGTGTCCCACACCCTAATTACCATTTATATCATCATTAATAGGCTCCTATGACCCCATATTGTGTATCCCAAGGCATAATTTGATCAAAGACCCAATAAAATCAACATAAAAACTAAAATTATTCATTCCTCGACATCCTAGCTGGAAAAAGAGCCCTTGTGGGACCCATTCACCACTTTGGGTGAATTAGTCCCATCTAGGTGGGACTAAGTCACCCAGCTTGGCAAACTAGTCCCATTTGGGCCATTTTCGAGGTTTGGGCAGGAAAAAAATGGGTTTTAAGATTAATTTTCTTCCATGTCGGCCTTGGGGATCAAATTAACAAGAATTTTAGGTGTATTTCCTATATAAACAAGCTTCTAAACCCTAATTAATAATTCATTAATAATTCATTTTCCATCTCAAGTCAAGCAAGCTAGGGTTAGGTCATTGAGAGAGCATTCAAGATAAATTTTCAGACATTCAAAGGAAGATTCTTCATCCATTGTTGCAGAAATTCAAGATCCATCATCATGGAAAGTTTCTAATTCCTTTATTTCATGTTCATGTTTCATATTATTTCTTCATTTGGTTTAATTACCTAAAAGGGGTTTGACCAAGGCAAACCCCCATTCCCTAACATCCAACATTTCTCTCTCTTTCTTTGTGTGGTTGCAGATTTAGGTACTTTGAAGGATTGGAAATCATTGAAGAATAGTTACAAATTTGTTGAAGACATATCCTTATTGGGAAGGTTAAAATATCCACAAAAAGTCACTTATAGTGCCAAAAATTAGGGTTTTGGATCTGAACACCTGGAGGAATAGAAAGAGTAGACTAAGAGCTTCCAATTCCACTTTCGAGTTTTTAGAAAAGCCAAAGTGGACTCATACGCTATTAGTGGCATATGAGTCCCACTGTACCTATTTTTCAAATATTTCTGTGGATTTGGATACCCATTTGGCTAAAATGGGCTCCAGAATAGTTTTCCAAATCTAGGACTAAGTCGCCCAGATTGGCGTATGAGTCACAGTTGGCTTTTGCATTAGGTTTTTTAGTATTCCAAACCTTCATTTTATCCTTCTCCAGTTTCCATGTGCACACCTTCAGTTTCATTAGTTTCTATTACAATTTACTTGCATTTCTAGGTCATTTTGCATATCACAACGTGTTTTCAAACACTTTGCATTTTCTTAGTTTTACATTAATAGACAATCTCTTTTATTAGTTCTTTTCATCTAGGACATTCCCCCTAGACAAGTTTCAATCATCTTTGCATTGGAATCTCAAGGGCATATTCTTGAGTGAGCCATCAAGGTTTTTGGATACCTCTCTCTTTTTAGGTGGAAAACCTTAGAAGTGTAAGAGAGCCCCCACATCCAAAAATCTTCAGTTCACTATGAAAATATTAAAAGGAGATAAAAACAAAAAAGATAATATGATCCTTTGATTAAAATGAAGATTAATAAAGAATCTTTATAAAAAATATTTTAAAGGAGATGAATAATTATATTATTAAATAATTAATTATAGGCAACCTTTGTGAAAGGGAATGCTGGTTTGGAAACCACCCTTTAAGGGTCATATAAAGTATTTATGTGATAATTGGAAAGGGCACAAAGATCACTCAAAGAAGAAGATGGTTTGGTGGGCTATGGATATTTGAGGAGGGGGCACATAGAGTGTGTCCAACTTAGGGGACAAAGTACACTTAGGATTTATTTGGCCAAGTCTTTGATGCATTTGTATGGTGCATAAACATACTTTGTGTTTTTATACCTATTCTCCGATGTGTGTAATAACTATGAAGACCAATACCACTGAAATCTTCCTAGAGTGAGAATGAGCTTTCCAAGTGCTATGAAATAGATAAGTACTAAACTTATTATAAAAGATAATTTAATTATAAATGAGATGGAGTTGATTCAATTAAATTATTATATGATATTATTTATTTTCTTTTAATCATACTCATATTGTTAGATGCCAATTTATATATTAATGGTGGTAATCTCAATATACTCAAGTATGAAGTTAGTTAACATTTATAATAAGCATTTTATGTATTTGTATTTAAATTATAGGTATAATTTACAAAATTTAAAACTTAGATAATAACACTAATAAATCTGTTGTCATATAACAAATTAACTCTAATATATTAAATCTATCCAATTTTATACTTGGAGAAAAGTAGTGTTATAGTTTATTCATTATTAATATTCTAATTCAAAACATTAAAAAATTCAAACATATAATTTATTATAATGCAATTCTCCTTCTCTATGCATTATTTTTTCATTGAAATAAGGACTTTGAAGTAGATTATAATATCGTTTTTTGATATTTTTCTAACATAGTTTATTTTTTTCTTAGTCTCAAATCAAGGCCATTATTATTTTTTGTAATGGATTAATGTTGATATAAAAAATAATACATATTATAGTTTTTGGGAAGCTAACACTAAGTTATATGTACCTATAATATTTCATCTTTGGATGACTTCATTTGAACCCTCAAAACATGAGTCAAACTAGAATTTTTTTAGCACATAGACAAGAGTGGAGGAGGATTGCTAGAAGATCTACAAAGGGGACTTTGATCTAAAATTTTTTTAATCTAGGGAGTTGGATCTAATCCCCTTAGGATTAGATCAAAATCCATTGTTTAGATTAAATGACCATGCATTATTCAATCTTGGCATGATCTTAGGAAAAAAATAGTTTTCTCGGTAATGGGTCACATTATTATGTTTTTACTTCAAGTTTTTCACTAATGTACATTTATTATTATATCTTTTAATCTTGGTGATACTTCACATGCATATAGTGTGCTTTCATGATTACATCACACTATATATGATTCTATATCTATACTTATATGCCAACATCTAGCACATGTATGGTTTTAATACTCATTCATTATCCTCACACTTGGGATCAACTTTAGGGCACCTTATGACCTATTACATGTTTTTTTGTTATTATATCATGATACATTATTTGATGATTTTACATGATGATATCTCTATGACAACTTATTACATATTTATGGAGCCTACATGATAATATTCTTTTACATGTATTCAATTTTCTAATCCTCAAATTCCTTGCATACCTTTGTATGCAACCAATTTGAGGGGGCATATTATATCACAAATAAATGTTCTTTCATGACTATGACTAAAATGACTCTCAAGGGGTCTTACACCACATGCTCATTGTCAAAATGACTCATCAAGGGTCCTACATTGAGCTTGTATGGTTATAACAAATTATTGAAAGTCCTTCACCATATTCCTTGATTGGGAACATGGTTAGTGTGGTTCATTCTAAGGGATCCTTAAACTTCTCCTTTTCTTGTTACATTAGTCCATTTAGGGATCCTACACTACCTCTTTGTTAGGTACAATGGTTCATTTAGGAACTCTACTCCTATATCTCTTACTTTAGATCTCTTTGGGTTACAATGAGTTTTCATAAGCCCTATGTAGTTATTGTCCATATTCATTTTAGTATTTGTATAAGATGCCATAGATAGAATTTTGTGCATATAAATATGAAGATACACATATCATCACTAATCACATGGAGCATAAATGAACCTTTGCCCATATCCACATCCAACTTGAATGTACTTTTCATTTACTTTTATGTTTGGTTGGTTGTTTAATTTAGCATACATGATCCATTTTCTCAATGTATAAATCCCAATATTTCAAATATAAAAAAATATGAATAACCTAAGAAGGTAAAAATTTAAAAGACACCTTACCAATTATAAACTAAAGATGTGTAAGTTGAAATACACATTATGTTTTTCAATCTATGATTGTCTTCATCAACATTCAATTACATAATATTTGTTTTGCTTGTGGATCCCAACATTTTAAATAAAACAAGATTTGAATAGGCAAAAAGAGTATTATTCTTCTAAGCTTTTTCATTTTAAGAACTTGCGAAACCAATAGACTGATGCTTTGGGATACCTATTTAAATTATTCTTATAATCAACATAGTAAATGCCAAATCTAACTGTAAAGCCATATATCCACTCAAAGTTGTCTAACAAAGACCAGGCAAAATATCCATGTACATCCGATCCATTCCTGCAAGATAGCTCATTATACATTATTCCAATATACAAAAATTATATAATATATATATTAAAAATTATTGTGACTCACCTTATTGCCTGCTGCAAAAACATTAAATGCTTTGAGTGATAGTCAATTCGTTGAGTATCATTCAAAGCTTCTGATAATGGCAAGGTTTCATTGTTGGTTTCATCAAAACCTATAACAAACAACTGTTATAACTCGCAACTTCCAAAAAAATCACATTAATTTTTTTTTAAAATTATTACTAATTTTGTTATTATAGTTTAAATAAACTTCATGTGGCAAGGACATTTACCGTTTTCTGTTATGTAAATTGGCGGATTATTATATTTATGTTTTATGTACTTCAAAAGTTCTCTGATTCCAGGGGGATATACATGAAGCCAACTTGATCCTGCCTGTTCCACCGCATTGAAAATTAACGTTGGCAACCAGATACTTAAAAAAATAAAAATTAATTAGGGAGTTCTGCAAAATATCGAGTCTTACCACCGGTCCAATCAGTAAGCCATTCCTCTCCACTGAAAACATTTCGATGGCAACGGATGTGAGATATAATGTACGAATTATCTAAATTACTGGAGGACTAAATCAGTGCATATATTGTTAAACTTAAAAAGGCAAACTTGAGAAGTCTTACCGGTTAAATTTACATGAGAATCCTGTATTAAATAGCTTGTAGCACTCGAATTCGGTGGCATTGAAACATCAGCAGCATACATACTTGTGTAGTAATTTAAGCCCAGAAAATCAAAGGAACCTTTCACCATAGCAGATTCAAGGGCAGTAAATTTGGGTAGACGCCCACCAACAAGATTTCTCATTGTGGAGGGGTATTCCCCTCTTGCAATTGGATCCATAAACCTGTAAATTTGTACTGCTAATCAATTTCATATGACTGCCCATTAGTAGACTGTCTTTAAAAGATGCTTGCTTACCAGCCAAACATAAATTCTATGGCCCTCTGGGCAGCTTTACGGTCAGAGGGTGAGTTTGAATAGGGCAGAGTCCACATGCTCACTAATGTAATACCAATTGACCCCTTCTGCACTGCCTACACAGAAAAATGGCAGATTGGCATACTAAAAGTTGTATGTAGTATCAAAAGAAAAATGAAACAAAAAATCATTGGTGGGTCACCTGATATTTGCTCTTGTATAGATTCACAGCAGCTGCGTGAGAAAGGAGGAGATTATGGGCTACAATATATGGTTCTGTTGCCGAATGATGACCTGGTGGGCCAAAGCCCATATCATATCCTACAATCGTGTAGGAATAAGGTTCGTTTAAAGTGATCCAGTGTTTCACTCGATCTCCAAACTCTTGAAAGCACACTTCACTGTAAGCTACAAAATCCTTCCTGCATTGTTAGGAACAGTGTCTGTTTTATGCAAAGACAATGATGAGTAAGCAAATACATCAAATATCTATGATTTGGGCATCGATTCAGCCAAAGTTTAATGATTTGGAAGGGTTTCATACACAATATGTTGGCTGAGAAAGCCTCCATATTTATCCTCCAACGCTTGTGGAAGGTCCCAATGAAACAATGTTATGAAAGGCGTGATATCTGCAATCAAGGGTGAGTGAGTGAGGCTTACAGCTTCAACATCTTCACACCAATTTCTACGTCCACTATAGCTAAGAATATACATATTACCATGTTTCAGGAGTTCGTTGATCAAATTGTTGTAATAGGCTACTCCAACTTTGTTGATTCCCCCTTCGACTGAGCCATCTGTCACCCAAAACAAAAACATTTTAAGAAAGAGATCACTGGATACCAGTTCTATTTACTGACCAAGAAAAACAAAAGTGGCTCACTTGGTAATATACGTGACCAGGAAATAGAAAACCTATATGCATCCATGCCCATGTCTTTCATCAGTTTCACATCCTCCTGTAAGTTACATTATTCCTCTGTTAACAACATTAAATATATTTCTGTAATTTAACAGTGATAATTTTTATATTAATGTTGTGAATCATATTCTATGATCTATCATCAGAATGAATTAGAATCAGAGAAGAAATGATATACCAGAAAATATGATCCAACATATTAATATTAAAATTATCACACAATTAAAATACAAAAATGTCATTGCGTTAATCACACTATTCTTCTTTAAACTAGTGTAAAATACAAATAATAAATGAATTCAAAATAATAAATATATGAGAAAAAAGGTTCTAGGAAAATTCACCGCCAGCAATTCACCATGGAAAAATTCACCATGAATTCATCGCCAACAATTCACCGCGACGCATTAATATTTTTCGCCGTGGTGAATTTTCCCACAGTGAATTGCTGGCGGTGAATTTTCCCACTGTGAATTGCTGATGGTGAATTTTCCATCCATGAATTGCTGGCTATGAATTTGTCCTAAAATAATCTTTATTTATGAGATATATATATGTTTACCTTATAGCGGTGGTACTCATCCACAGCAACATCCCCATTGCTCCCATCAAAGATTTTCCCTGCATGTAAGGGTAATACTAGTAGATAAATGTTGTATCCAATTCCAGTCGAACATTAATCTTTATGTAAACTTTTTCAGTCATGATAGGATTGGTGCAGATAGAAATATAAGATCTAGATAAATAGATGTATAAGGAAGTAAACTAACCTGGGGTATGGGAGAAAGTATCCCAAATGCTTGGGCCTCTTCCCCCTTCATGGGCAGCTCCTTCATACTGATATGAAGCGGAGGCTGTGCCGAAAATAAATCCAGGGGGAAACCCACTCCTATGTAATACTTGTACTTCATCCTGAGTTGTATCCACTCTCGCTGTAAACATAATAATCCACAAACATACCACTACACAGGCTCCCCATCGCTTTCTGCTACCCATTATTGCAACTTTTTCCACGTAGCAATTCAGTAATGCCATGAGGATACAGTGATACATCTTTTTATAGAAATAAAACGAGACCCCGCCGGCCAATTTGGATTGTAATTATTCAGAACTTTGAAAACACAGATGGCAGATGAACATGGAATTTGTCAATGGCAGGTTTATGAACGACAAATGAAATCTTTTAAAGAAAAAAAAAGAGCAGTATGACTTCGACTTGACGAATGCACTGGCAATCTTTGTGTTTGAAGAACAATGGACGATCCAGACAAAAAGAAGAGGTCGAGGAAGAATGAGATTGTGAGCATCAATTGGGGCCAACCGCCTTGCAGAGTAAAATGAAAATCTCTTAGTCCAAGGCCAAACAATTGTAATTATCGGAGGCTTTTGTGATGTAAGAATGTGACAAAAGGCGTTTGTGATAAAGCAATGGAGTTAGGATATTATCGATTATTAAAATAGATTAAGAGGTGGTAAGTGTCTTAAATATGAATATGAGATGATATTAATATAAATTTGAGTTCGGAATTTATATTTTATTCTTCTTTGAAATTGTATTGTGATTAAAAGTAGTAATATTGTTTTAGGAAAATTAGATATGGATGAAGGGTGTGTTGATATTGTTGAAAGATAACATTCCATACATCAGCGGTTAAAGGATAATTTGTTGTACTTATTAGATAGAATAGATAGATAGATTGATTGAATGGTTGAATTTGAAGGATGCTTCAATGTTTGGATGGGTTTTGGATTCAAAATATTAATTTGATTTTTAGGATTAAATTGGATCATGAGATGATGATGATCCCTCAAGAGGATGGTTGGATTGGAAGAACATGGGTGTTCTTTTGAAATAGATGGAAGGATATTATGAAAGATGAGAGGAATGGATTTGTAATGAAAACCCTAGGACCTTCTTCTACGTTGACTAGGCTCATTTTATTTGTGAATTTTTATGACTGAGCTTAGGGAAGATTAGTTTCTAGCATGTGACAAGTGCATGGAGACTTTTTTGGTTCCTTTAGAGTAATTAGTAAAATAGAATGAGGCGAGTCTGTGTGGAGGGTGTATTAAATATTCCTAAATATTTTTATAGAGATTCACATGTGGGTGGAACTAGATCACGTTTATTATTGAATGTGTTGACATGTCAATAGGTTATGGGTGACATGTGTATCTAGTTTCCAGGAGTATCATGTGGACTTGGGGTGTATACTTGGTGAGATATTGTTTGTGTTGTCGTGTTACATCTAATAATATATGCATACAAATTTTTAAGGTAACAATAACCGTAGTTGATGCAAGTGTGCAAGTAGACAGAGATTAAAGTTATCAAAGGATTTAGAGCTTGAGGAGATCAAGAGGAGTGTGGGTATGAGAATGGGTATGTGTAAAAATTAATGGATATGGTATGTGATCATTGGCCAAGTCTAGTGGTAGCAATCAATTTTTTATGAGACTCAAAATTCTCCTTTCTTTGAGATAAAAATAGACATTAGTCTAAGGGTTGAAGTGGTGTTACTTTCCAAAATTGAATTCCTAAATGATCTTAATACTTAATTTTGGTAGAGGTAGGTGCTTATGTGTATACTTTTTTATGTACATAGAAATCATAACTTGCATATACATGGAAATAAAATATGATCACATTCTTCAGCTACAAGTAAAACAAATTTTTAAATAGTGCATTGATGTAGCGAGTGGTTCCAATAGAAAGAGATAAGTACTATTACAACTCTTAGGTCCTCAAAATTATACCGCTAAGAACTAAGTAAATTATGAGAATATTTTAAACCTTTAAGCTACCAATCCATACAAAATATTATATATTGATCTCGATAAGGCCATGAGGGCATACAAAGTGTCATACAATGCCATGAAACCAATGTATTTTCTCCCAAAATATAAAATATCATCGATACATATATCCTAAAAATTATATTATCTATGTGCCATGTGTAGGCATAAAAAATAAATTCATCTACGAATCTTGAACACTCTTCTTCAAACATTTGGCCTCTTTCAGCCCAACTAGATGTTGAAGCTTGATCCCTTGTATCACTCGGTGTCTTGCATCACTATGATCTCCTACAATCACTATCTTGCAGGTCAACCTATATATATACAATATTAAATTAGATGCTGTGCCAAAGTCTATCTATACAAAATATTTAAAATGATATATTATAGAAAAACTAACAACATATCTACAGTCTACTTCTTCTATCCTATGATGCTCAACATCATCAAGAGAACTTTGTCCTCACACAAGAGTTTTTACATTAATATATAACTTATCACATACACATTTATCAACTATTTGGTAATACCTACTGATATTAATTGACACAAAATAATCATTATTAAACATATATGTTCATGCTCATACTTGTGTTGAGGACATTGATGATAAAATTGCAGCACTAACACCAACATCCAAATTTCCTCGTATACCAAAAGGTGTGAATTGGATTCATCAACTAAACAAACAATAATCTAGATTAAACTCAAAAACACAAATATACATAAACAATAAATTTGAAATTTGTAAAAAAATTAAATTAAATGTGTTATAGTGTACCCGAGTAAATCCAATGTCACAAACATGGACATATCAACATGAATGATAGATGGTGATGCAATTCCCACCTACTCAACAAAATGTTTTATTTTTAAATATTAAGTTACATTATTTTAAATGTAAAGTATTATTTTATTTTGATATATTATATTTTTTTTACCTCTGATATAGATGCAGTTGTAAAAATTGTTGGAGGGAAGGTTGATGTCATACCACCCTTTGACATTACACCTTGAAATATTTACATAATGTTTGTATCAATTTAATTCAATTCTATAATTAAAAATTAATATACATTTACAAATTTTAAGTATAATATATAAAATGTTATCAATTCTTATCAAATACCTATATGTTGTTAGATTTGGTTGTGAAACCATCCAAGATCAAAGTGACTGAAGGAAATCAAGACAAGAACCCAGAGATGAATAAAATCAACACTCTCCTAGCATTGAACTAGCACTTCTTAATAAGTGAACTAGTGAGCTTTGCACAGGGAGAAGTGAGGGCAGATTATATAGAAAAATAGAGGCAAATAAAACCAAGAGGAATAATAACTCCCCTTTACCCATAATAAGTGGGAGGTTTTACCTACTTGGTAAATGCCAAATACATGGTTATGCCAACTTAGGTAAAGACATAAAATGGTTATGGGGAGGTGGAAAATAAGTCCAAAAGAGGGTGTGACATTCAACTACCCAAATGTGGGTGTGAATGACACATGTGATTGAAGGATTATGCCACATGTCCTCATCCTAACCATTCTAATATAACCTAAGAAAGCTTAATAATGTGTGTAGGAAAAATAAATAAATAAAAACCTACACTAACACCCCCCCTTAAGCATAGCTTAGGTGGGTGAAAAGACACAAAGATGGGTCTCGACTACTAGGCCATGTTAGGTACCCATGTACAAAATGATCTCTCACAACTGGAGAAAAGGAGAAAACCCAGTGGGACAAAAATCCTCCCCAAAAGAGAGAAAAGTAAACAAGTTTCCCAACGCAAGAAGAATCCCATGCAAGGAAGAAGTCCCCTCCAAAATAGAAAGGATAAGAAAGACTATGTAGCCTTCTCGCAAGTAGTCAACTGTACCAATGGTTGATGCTCAAAACTAGATGTAGAATATGGACCACAATCATCAAACAACATTCCTCCCTTTAGGAAGAAACAAAACCAAAGGTGCATGAAGAATGTCTTCCTAGTCCTAAAAGGAATATAAGGAAAGAAAGCTAAAAATGTATGAAGTCTCTGAAAATTGCTCATGTGTCTCCATGTCAATGCCAAAAGTTGCCACCATCAAATTAGGCGTTCTTGGCCATAGTGATGAAGATGACAATCCAAAACCTAGTAGAGATGTATGTAGAACAATATCCAAAGACTCAACTATCTCCTCTAAAGACAAAGGTGCCTCCAAATGCTACTCAAAAGTATCCACAATCATGTCAAACTGTGAGGAATGATCATGTGGAGAATGAAGAAGAGGATCCAAAGGTTCCTCCACAACAACTGAAGAAGAATCAACTCTATCAAATAGAAGATGGATGTCATGAATAGTGTCTCCCAAATCTGAACTATGAGACTCTATGAACAAACCTGTAGTGTCTTTCAAGTAGTCATCTAAAGTAGCTATATCTAGAAGATGATGTATATCATGTTGCACTAAATCACAAGTAGCCATGAATGTAACACAAGTATCCTCAAAAGCAACAGTATATGGAGGAGAAGGAATGCAAGGATCAAGAACTCGATCACATGTGAGAATACCCAAGTTCAAGTAACCAAAGTTCTCCTCAAAATCAAAGTTCACACTAGGAGTGTGATCAACAACCAAAGGATCAGAATCATCATCAGGTGCAAATTCTGAAAAGGTATACAACTGAGATACATGATCAACCATCCCAGTAGCAATTATCTCTTTGCTCTCTAAGTCTTTGATGATAACTGAATCAGGCGTGAATTCCACAGTCTTCCTTGTTCCACCATGCGTGATCTGATAGATGGAAAGAAGATTGTTTTAAAGATGAGGTACACACAAAACATCATTGAAGGTGCCATCCCCAATATCAACATAACCCTTCCCAATTACACTCATGTAAGTGTTGTTTCCCATTAGAATAGGTGGCATAACACAAGGCTCAAAGGAAGAGAACATAGACTGTGTATCCCTTATTCATGACTTGTAGAAGCACAAAGACCTTTACCCTTGTTTTTATTTCACTTAGAAGAAAAAACTACATGACTTGTATCCTTACTAGATCCTGACTGTTTGGAATGTGAAGAAGAAGTAGACTCAGACATTCTAGAAGGTAGATCAATATTGTTCTTCCTAAGAAAATGTTTCAGTTCATCAATATCCTTCTTATAACAAGAATGTTCTTCATGTCCATTCCTCTTACAGTATGAACAAGTACTTAGACTTCTCCTTCTTAGATGAATCCTCCCTTGAAGAGGATTTGTGTTGTGCTTGATCTATGTGTGGATTTTCTTAGATTTTTTTTGTTTCTTGTCAGATTGTCTTGACGCTTTCTATCCCTTAGGCTGACCAGCCAACAAAGTTTGAGTCTATGATGGCTTTATGAGACCCATAAAAAGAAGCTTCTACTGTTCATGTATTAACATCTCAAAAATAGATGTAAATGAAGGCATAGTATATGTAGATCCCATAGTCAGTCTGTGAGTATGAAAGCTAGAAACAAAGCTGCAAATTCAGGACCAAGTTTATTTAGTGTATTATAGATTAACTGAATGCCCTTTTTGTTAATACCACATGCTTTACATTGTGCTCTCAAATCATTGACCTTAGTAATATAATCTTGGATGTTTCCAAAGTTCTTAGGATCAAGGCTCATCAATTCATTGTCAATTTGATAGCCTTTGACTTCATCTGTTGTACCATACAAAGATTTTAACTTTTTCCAAGCATCATGTGAATTTGTACAAGATTCAATCTGAAACATAAGATGAAGGGAAACAAAGCTACAAAAATGTCCAAGAGATTTTGTATGTTCAAGCATCCATTTTATCTTTTCCTTATCATCTATAGGTTCAAGTACCTTCTTTTCAACATGTATGGAGTATACCCAAGTTGGATTAAGGCATTCCATGCATGTTGATGCCATGTTGCATAATTATAAGGTGTTAGCAAAGGAACCTTAAAATGATCCATGTGTGAAGGAAAAGAAGAGCACAAGTGAATAGATCAAAAAC
Organism: Sequoia sempervirens; assembly: GCA_007258455.2. Taxonomy (NCBI): domain Eukaryota; kingdom Viridiplantae; phylum Streptophyta; class Pinopsida; order Cupressales; family Cupressaceae; genus Sequoia; species Sequoia sempervirens. Next base: position 35,658 of record VDFB02318127.1, on the reverse strand, counting down.
ACACACACACACAAAGAGATACCCCACCTTTCTCACTCAATCAAGAATCCCTCCCTCAACAAAAAATGATTTGGCACTTTATAAATCAGTGCATTTACAATGCTGGAGTTGTTTTCTAGAGTTTTGCAAATCTCTAAAATGGACTTAAATATTGAAAGTACAATTAAATCTCTTAATGAGAACTTAAAAATAGTACTAATGTGTAGTTCTCAGAAAAATATTCACTTTCAAAAAAAAATCACCTCAATTTGAGTTCATATGTGAAAGTTACATCTGTTTAAAGTTCAAAAAATGAGGACTGTCCTTCAGATCTGATGAGAAAACTAATTTTCTAGAAAACTAGAATCACTTGAGCAAAAAATGATCACACCACTGCGAAGCATGCAGAATTTTACCCCAAATAAAAAATAAAAATGAGCTGAAAAATGCCTCCGTATGACTGAGAATGGGCTCTCCGAAGTTGAGGTGCAAAATTGAAACTTCAACGGTGAGGGGTCCAAATTTTCAAAAGACAAGGTCCGCCAATTTTAGTTGAGTTGCTGATAAATGTAGCAAACCACCAACTTTGTTTGTAGCTAAGTAGTTTAGAAATCTGTGCCAAACTTAGATCTCTGTAGATAAACTTAATCCTCTACCAAATATAGCTGAGCTGCCAAAATTACTACCAAAAATAGTAGTACCACCAAAAGTCTTGCTAAATGTGGCAGCACGGAAGCCGAGGACTGTATAGTACTAACAGCAGGCATAGGTCGAAAGTACAGTGGAGAAATTTTTATGATTTTTTTTGGTTTGAATTTTTTGAAAAAGAATAATAATTGAAAATTTTAATTTTTAATTTTTAAAATTTTATAAAACTATAACAAAGGGATCGAACCCCTAAGGAAAAAAGGACAGCCTTTAAATCTACACACCCTTTTTAAAGTGTATGTATTTGTTTTTGAAGTCACATGGTGCCTTGATGGTATAGGGGAATGTGTAGGCATAGGTACGTTTGTACTTTTTTTGATTTTATAATTTTTTTTTCTTTTTCTTTTCAAAAAACTTTTATAATAGGATTTTTTTTTTCAATATTTAAAAAACCTGCAAATAATAATAATTTTATTTTAATGCAGGAAAAATAATATTTTGAAATCTCGTATAGTATGCTATGCAGGTGGGGCCATACGGTCCTGCTAGCTAAAAAAAATTTGGATCAAATTTTGACTTTCTCTATTTTTGACGATTTGGTAGTCAATCCTTAGGTTTTGAGATCTTCTGAGCGCAATGGTGAAGCCTGTTTGGGCTGAAAATGCACCAATTTCATAGCTACCTTCTGAAACCTCTTCGAAAACCTCTTTCTTCAACCCTTCACAGATCTTGCACCCAATGTCTGATTTGGATGAAATAAAAGCCAATTATGAATGTTTTGGTTGCTCTAAACTCAATGGTGAGTTCAAAATGTCTCCAAGAAGCTCCAAAACACCTGAAATAAAATGCAATAGAAAGGAACCCTCCCAAAAACTGAGATCTCTATCAAACATATTTGCTTCTCTAGGTCATCATTGGATGCAAGAGAAGAGCATACTTTGCTTTCAAGAATGGATTGAAAAAACTACTAACCTGTACTCACAACCAGCTCTAATACCATGTTAGATTTGGTTGTGAAACCACCCAAGATCAAAGTGACTGAAGGAAAGCAAAATAAGAACTCAGAGATGAATAAACTCAACACTCTCCTAGCACTAAACTAGCACTTCTGAATAAGTGAACTAGTGAACTTCGCATAGGGAGAGGTGAGGGCTAATTATATAGAAAAATAGAGGCAAATAGAACCAAGAGGAATAATAACTCCCCTTTACCCATAATAAGTGGGAGGTTTTACCCACTTGATAAATGTGAAATACATTGTTATGCCAACTCAGGTAAAGACAAAAAATGGTTATGGGGAGGTGGAAAATAAGTCCAAAAGAGGGTGTGACATTCAATTATCCAAATGTGGGTGTGAATGACACATGTTATTGAAGGATTATGCCACATGTCCTCATCCTAACCATTCTAATATAACCTAAGAAAGCTTAATAATGTGTGTAGGAAAAATAAATAAATAAAAGCCTACACTAACATATGTCACTAGGAGACACATCATTCAAAAAATCATCATTCATCACCAAAATATCTGATGCACCACCTTGATTATCCCCTATACTCCTAAAATATCTAAAATGACAATGAGTATACCCATGGGAGGTGAAACCCTATGCACCCTCCCCATCCTTGTCTCTTACAAAGCATACATTAGAAAATTTCAAGCATAGGTGAGAGCTAGGAGCACTAGAACTAGATGGGCGGGCTGTTGGATCATCTGTTGAAGAAAAAGGTTGGGATATTTGCGTGCCATGCTCTATGTGTGTCTATAAGGCTAGAAATTGCATGGAGAGTCTTCACCTTCATAGTCTCCTTGATGAATAGATTTTTGTGTTAGTCTAGTCTTTGTTGTTGACGATTTTGTAATTGATGAGCTCCTAGTTTATCTTGGGTAGAGCCTCCACCTCTACCCTGAAACTCCCTCATATCAAAATAATTGGGAATTTCATGAAGAACAAACTCACAATATAGTTTTATCAAAAAATATAACAACACCTCATGATTATTACATGGAGGTTGGTCAAAGACCATCCACCACCTATCCCAAAAATCATTTTTTATCTCATCATGATTGCACCAATATATTAGAAATCTCCTCAAAGTCACAACAAGGGGTCCATTAGTTATAGGATTTGTAAAAGGAGCACATATTTGTTCTTTCGTTATGTCCTTTTTCACTTCATCATAAGATAATTTTGTGACATAAAATTCATGACATGAATCTTTATAATTTTTCCATTGATTTATTTGACTTGTCATTGTGTCAACATTGATCATAATTTCTTCCAATGATGAAGCAAGTGATATGTGATGGAGTTTTGATGCACTGAAGCCTTTAATTTGGAAACTAATTCTATAATTTGAAGTTTGTCTTGTTCCAAATGACTTGGATGATCCCACAATAGTGGTTTACAATTTTTGGCCAAACTGGACACTAAAATAATTTTTTCTAACTAAATCTTCACTTTTGGGCATCTATTGCGGCTAAATCGTGAGGAATTTGAAGATGATGCAAACTAGAGTTTCGTGACATTTTGTCTATAGATTCTAAATATATTTTTTTCAAATTTTTTGGAATGACCAGATTACACCTCTTTTTCCATCTCCCTCGAAAACTAGTTTTTTTCAAAAAATGACATTTTTAAGGAGTGACGCTCATCGTATAACACAAATTTTTCCATGAAGGATAAAATTATAATTCTTTTGAATTTAGATTTGTAACTCCGATATCTAGTGATTCGACTTGGTTCAATAGTGTTTTATTGAATATTTTTTCCTTAATCGAGTTTCGAAGTCAAACCAATTACAATTCAGACATAGGTGGACTGTATAACGCGTAACTTTTTTTTATATGTATTGAAATTCAATTTTTTTTTTGGATCAAGGACTTCAATATCTGGTGCACTCATATTTTTAAATTTTTTTTTGATAATCTTCTATTTTTCCACATGTGTAGAACAAAGAGCTTGATTTTCAGTGAAAAACCTACATTCACAAGAAATAAAAAATAAATATAATAATAAAATTAAATTTATTTAAAATTGTACTTTTTGGGAAGCTTATATTAAGGAATACATACTTACAAAAAATAAATTTGAAATGAATTCATTTGATCCCCCAAAATGTAAATCAAAAGTGGTTTTTATCAGCATTTTGATAGGTGTAAATGAGACTTTGTTATAGGTATGGTTTAAAACTAGCGGGGTTCTATCCAAGGGGGTTTGATCTAAGGTAGTTTGATCAAACCATCTTCAATTGGAATGCTTTAAATGGATATTTTTAAGGATTAAATCATTCTATTTTCTAAAAATATATGATTTTAGCAAAAATCAGAAGAATCTCCCAGAAATTGTAAACCAGCTTTGTGGGATCACTCACCTACCAAGTCCTCTTGGCTTTGTTTGAGGTTTTTTGGAAGGGTTGGAGGAGAGTTAGGTATTGTAGGGTTATCTTCAGTCATTGAACTCCATTCAGATTTGGATTTGGATCAAGGTTTATAGGATCTATAATACTTAAAAAATATGAAATTCATAGAAAATAATTAATTTTTCAATTGCAAACCAAATTTGATTATAATACATTAAAATTTAATGCTTACCTATTCTATGATATAGAATTATAGATCTTATGAAATTTGTAAACCAAAAACACATTTTGGAGAGTAGAAGGAGGAAAATGCAAGTTGGAAGTCATGGCTGCAGGTTACAGAATGAGGGAAGAGTTTTTATTTTATTTTATTTTTAACTCAACAAAATGTGCTTGCATTATGTTGATCTAAAAAATGTGAGTAAATTTTTAACTCAAAATAATACGAGTGCATTTTTTAAAATTGGAAATGTGAGCATATTTTGTGATTTTCCCAATAACACGCTTGTGTTTTTTTAATTTTTGGCATATTGGCCACTTTTTTGTACACATACCCTTATGTGCCCCCAAGCCTTTACCTTTATAGTTCATATGAACTTAAATTTTTTATTGGCCACTAGATAGTCAATATGCTTGAAATATAAGGCATAATCCTCTTCATTTTTTAACCATAACTCATTTGAGAAATCAATTTGATCATTAGAGAGAAAACCAAATTTTAGGAAATTTGTGGAGCCATACATTAAGGTCTCTCACTTTTTCTTCTATTCAATTTTAGGATGACCATAGTATTTAGGTGATAATGAAAGTTTCCCAATGCGGAATACATATTGGTTTTTTCAATTGCCACACCCTTTATTGACAATATTGACCTTAGTAGAAAGAGGTAGGTTAGATGAGGTGGATGGTATATCATTAGAATCAATATAAGAGGATTTTGGCTGGGATGATGGATTTGTGACTTCAAGGATGGGATAATCATTTAATTTTGGCATCAACCCTCTAATATTTTGTAGTTTTAAAATTGGTTCTAATCTACTATGATGGTGAATTCAATTCCTTTGAGAAAGAATTTGAGACATTGGTGGAATGTGGATGGAACAACTTGCATGGATTGTATTCCTAGGTGGAAAAAGAGTATAATATATGAAAGGTCAAGATTGATGACATGGAAAAGTATGTTATGGATAGCAAGTCTAGCTTGGAGGGTAAAAATAATCCTCATTGCCTTAATAGTAGTTCCGTCCAAATTCAAAACACCCTTAGAAATTGGTTCATAATTGATGCTAAGAAGATAAACCACCTTCTTGGGAATAATAGATATGTTGGCTCTCAAATAAATCATAAAATTATGAAGTATATGATCTCCAATTTAATTAAGGAAAAATATAAGGGGAATTACTTTGTAATTTTATTTGAATTCCACTCTTCCTTGGGTTGTACTAGGTTGGTTGGAGCTATAGTTCCTTATTATTTTGACATATCACTTGGCTACTTGAGCCCTTTGAAATATTTTTGCAACACATCCCTTTAAGATAAGATGGATAGAATGTCCCATATGGTGACATTTAGGTTAGCCTTCTTCATTTTATCAACTATATTGAAGGGAACATTACTAATATTCAAGGAAAAATTTGGAAAAGAAAGAAACAACTTTGTTGATGGGATGAACTAAGGTTGACCTTGTGCTTTTCTATCCTCACCAATAGTTTGATTTAGTTGTAGTATAGTTGTCTTACCTACTGTATCAAAAATTGTAGTATCTTTGGGTGGTTGAGAGGTTGATGCCTGACCAACTATGGAAGATATTCCACTATCCAATGCTCTTTTTTGACCTTGTGTTTTGGGCCACTGCATTAACACTTAATTAGTTTAGGCCACAAAATTGTACCTAATGATAGTTGATAATGCTGATTCTCCTAGCATGTGATGTTTCCTACCAACAACTACTTGGTTTGCATCAAATTGTTGTTATGAAGTGAAGGGTTCATTTTGAACCATTAGAGTTTGCATAAACTCTCTATTTTGATAGAAATTTTTATTATGTGACTAATTGGACAAATGACACATGTCATACTCTTGAGCTAAGTTTTTATGAACTAAAACTTGGTTCCTTTAAAGTATTGGTAGTGGCCGAGTTTGCATTGTTCAAGGGTCTAGCATAACTCTATTGATTTTTCCCTTTATATGGCTTCCTATTTTTCTAGTAATTTTGACTTTGAGATTGGTAAGGTTTGATGTTTTGAGCTTGTTGCCTCTTTATTATCACTAGTTACTCATTACCAAAATTTTGAAATAAAGCTTTAACTTCATGCAATTCATTTGAAAGTGCAATAGAAATATATGAATGAATAGTAGATGCAATTGAGAGAGGTTACCAGGTGGATTTTTGAGTTGGAAATTTTAGGAATAGAGGCATTGGTGGCCTTGTAGCTATTTTCCTAACTTGTATTAGACAATTCTTTGGCCTAATAATTTTTTTATATGCATTTCGTAGAGTTACTCCAACCATAGACTATAACATAACATCATTATTAAGAACCATCAAGTAACTTATAGTAAAGTTTGATTGGAAAATGGTTCACCAAGGAATAAATTATATCTTGAGCCTTCTAAAATTTGAAGTTAAAATCTCTGATGAATTTATAGGGATCCCTCTTAATTGTTGTCAATTGTTTTACCAAGGACAAGTGTTTATATCACTCTTGTCCTCAAATTGTTTACATAAATTTTCACCTAAATCATCCTAGTTGTGAATAAAATTAAGATAAAAATATCTGGGTGGGTGCATGAAGATGGGTAGCCAATTTGTGGCCAACTTTTTAAAACTCATAACATGAGCACATTATAACGTGAGCACGTTATAACACACTCACGTTATGGCTTGGTGTGTTGAGCCTGTGGCTTGGCCACAATGAGCCCATAACGCGAGTGCATTATAACGTGCTTGCATTAACGTGAGTGCATTATAACATGCTCGCATTATGACCTATTAAAAGAAAAAAAAAGCAAATCGAATTCATTCTTGTATTTTGACTTTTTTTTTCTCTTGCCTGCGACCAAAACCCCCATTTTCCGCTCTCACATTCTAGGAGGAGGTATTTTGCAAAAAATATTCATCAATGGTTGTTGTTTCATCATGAGGATTTTGCCAAGTTGACGAGGAGGTGTGAGAGGTAAGGATTGTTTGTTTTTTGTTTTGAATTTGTAGGAGATGTTAATCAACCTGAAAACCCTCCTCAAAATCTTCAAGAAACACAACAACAACAACAAGATGAACAAAATATTGAACAAGCACAACAAGAACAACAAAAAAAAAATCCTCAAGTTAGTCAACCACAACCTCAATCTCCTCTACCAATCCCTCAACATCCTCCTGGAACTCAACAAAACTTAATGAGGGAAATTGAGAACAATAAAAAACAAATTGAGGATTTAATTAGGAGGTTGAACGATCCAAATGGTTCAACCGTGGAAAGAATGACCCTAGGAACTTCATTGAAAGAAATGTTAAAACATGTAGATCTTCAATTAGCAAATAATTAACTGGTTTGTAGGATAAGAGGCAGGCGGCTAGGGCATATTACTGAGATAAATTATCATATAAAGATGTAAAAGATTTAAAAATTACAAAAGGTGATTTGTGCGCATTATTCACTGACCCATGGTAAAATGAAAATCTCTCCCTCAATACGAAGAGCTTTCCTATTCATTGGTGCTACCACCAAGAGATTAGGAATTTTTTTTGGGATATGTGGTACATGGGTTTTGATGACCCACCATGCAAAAATTGTGAAGTCCTGCTGTATTTCCTTAGGAAACTCTACTGTGAGTTCATCTTGAAAAAAATCCCAAATTATTTTGATATGAGGGACTTCTAGGGGAGAGATAGGGGCCGGCTCAAGATAGACCCGATGCACAACAGGATCCTATATGGCAAGGGAGATGACCTCTTGCTAGGCTGCCTCATGAGCACATTGTCATCCCTTCCATTGCGAAGGAGAGTGCCGACGTAGAGACTTTGCAGGCCATCAACTCTTTGAACTAGAGTGTCACCCAACATGCTAGCCCTATTCTACAACGCCATCCGGGGGAGTCTTTGAGTGGTGGGCTTTGATCCCATTTATGTCAATCTTGCGGGGTGACTTATTCATATGACCCCACTGACACTCAGGAGGTTGCTATGCAGGATTCATCTGCAACTATGGAGATGGCAAGGGTAGTTGACATTTTGCATGTGGCCTATGGAATTGATACTTAGGTAAAAGTTAGCATGTTGATTGAATTTAATTTATTAAATTTTTATTTTGAAATGCAAGATTAACTAATTTAGTTTTATGATTTTAATAAAATTGTAGGGTGATAGTGTTGATACTGGATACACTGGCCCCATTCTTGATTATTTCTCCACTGCACCTATCATTGAGGTATGCAACTAGTAAACACTTATAAATTTATTACATGTTAATAGCATTGTTTGATGAATGGTATTTTAATATGTGATTTTCGATGTTGAATAGGATAATATTGGAGGTTTCATGGGAATACCTCCTAGTGCTAGTGGATTTAGTCAAACCTACATGTAGGTAATAGAATGAAGAGTTTAACTAATGAATTTTACTTAATAGATTTTTGTAGTTTATATTCATATCGTTGATTACGTTGCATTGCACATCCTTTAAACTCAAAGCATTACTTCACATTCCATAACTAATAACTAGATGTTGATAAATGACCAAATTTCAACTACAATATAGTTGTTTAGAAATTCAACATAAGAAATGATGCAATTAAGTATTCACATAGCATAAGTAATAAGTAGGAGCAGCTTCCAATTACATTTTCTTGTAATGGCATTCCATGAGACCACTTGTTATTGAGGCATATTTTCAAACATTTCACTGCCTTGTCTATGCTATGGATGCTTGGAAGGAATATATGAAAGAATAATAGTAAGCAATAGCATAGGCAAGGCAATGAGTTGTTTGAAAAAATGCCTCAAAGAAATGCGGTCTCATGGTGATGTCCATCACCATGAGACCCAATTTTTTTGAAGCATTTTTTCAAATAGCTTACCACCTTTTCTATGCTACCACATTTTCCGTACATGTCTACCAAATAATTTTATCAAATAGTTCATTTCCTCCATGATATGGCTAAAAGCTTAAAAAAGGTGCTTTCTAACAAACTATGGATGCTTGGAAAAAATCTATCAAAGCATAATAGTAAGCAATAACATAGACAAGGTAGTTAGTAGTTTGAAAAAATGCCTTGAAGAAATGCGGTCTCATGGTGATGGAATGCCATTCCATCACCACGAGACCACATTTCTTCAATTCAAACAACTCACCACCTTTCTATGATACCACATTTTCCATACATGTTTACCAAAGCATTTTATCAAACTACTCACTTCCTTGCTGCTATGGCTAAAAGCCTAAAATAGGTGCTTTCCAAAAAACTATCCAGATGCTTGAAAAAATTTCTATCAAAGCATAATAGTAAGTAATAATACCATAAAGAAGGAAATGAACTGTTTGAAAAGATTCCTGAAACAAATGCGGTCTTATGGTGATGGAATGCCATGACAAGAACTTGTTTGTAATGGCATTCCATCACCACAAGACCCCATTTCTTTAAGGAATTTTTTCAAATAGTTCACTTCCTTCTCTATGCCACCATAGTTATCATACATGTCTACGAAAGAATTTTATCAAATGGCTCACCGACTTGCTGCTATGGGTAAAATCCTAAAACACATGCTTTCAAACAAGATATGAATAGGGAAAATAGTAAGCATGATAATCAAAAATATATAGTTTAATAAGTACTCAAAAATTTTGTTCATTATCTCATACATTAGAAGTCATGACGTGGATCACTATTCTAGTTTTTGTGATTGAATAATTTGTTATTTCATTTTCAGATACATTGCAAGTGGAAACACCTCTAAATGTGACGAGGGAAATGGAGATTGACGTTTCATCTGCTATAGAATCCTCGATGGATTTGAGAGGGGAGGTATGAGGCAAATTACTAAATTTTTATTTACATTCGTTGTTATAGATGTTAGTTAGTGAAAAATAAAACCATTATTGATTCATAGTTTAATTTCGATTTGGATGGTTTATACAGGGCTTTAGTATGCCTTAGCATGGGCATTTGAATATTTCCCTCGTGGATAGTGATCATCAAGTGGCAGTAAGTGATTATTTTGTTAAATATATCATTTTTAATAATGTAATTTATATATATTAATTTCTTTACTTCTTATTGTAACATATAAGAATTGACCAAGAAATAAACCCTAGGAGGAGCACCAGGAGCACTCCTCGACCACAACATAAACAAGTGACAGATGTATCACCATTCGATCAAAAAGCAAAGGGAAAGAGTTTATTTCGAGAGCATGGAGAGAAATGAATTTTGAATCCAAAGCCCTTTTTTGTATGCTTATATAGCATTTTTGTACATATTTTGTATTGGATATATTTGACATTGTATGCCTATATGGCATTCTCATAAGCCTATATGGCTATTTTGTACCTATATTTTATACTTATATTGACATATATTTATGTATGCCTACATGGCTATTTGGTTAATAAAAATATTTTTTATCGATGGTGTCCATATTTTGCATTATAAATCCATGGTTCAATAGATATGAGTTATGTGCATTCAAGTGTATACTTTACAACTTACGTGTATTCGAATGTATACTTTGCAACTTACGTGTTTTCATGTGTATACCTTGTATTCATGCATATACTTTGTATTGATTTGTGTATACTATGTATTCGTGTGTATACTTCAAGGCTTACATGTTTTTGAGTACTTGTGCTTCCCTTATTCACATGTACATGCTTGACTTATTCACATGTATACTTATTAATTGGTTAGCCTTAGCCTTGATCATTGCTGTCCTTCATGGTATGTCTTGAATATTAATTGATTGATGCTAAACAACTTTATCTAAAAGAAAAAAACATGTTTTCAATTGGTATTTTATGAAATGATTCATAAAAAGATTCCAATATATTTAATCCTTTGATTGGAACAACTCAATTAAGCAAAGGATACATAATCTTCACAACACTTGCAAAACATAATATTCATAGTAGATGAAGTAGTTAACTTCTTGACACATTATCAAACAAAAATTTATCTTGAAGTCTTTAAACATTTTCACAACATAGTCCTCATAGTGTAGAATGAATTGTTATGTTCTTGATCCATCACCATATAAACACGTCGGAAGATTTATATGTCAAATTTTTGCAATATTATTTCTTGTATAGGAAATAGACCCAGGAGAAAGCAAGTTATATTTTATAATACAAATAATAAATTGACTCAATGGTGGAAACTTTATTTATCACACCAAATAATAAATGTATGTGAGAGCATCACTTGTTTCTCTTAGACTCCAATTTTCAAGCATAGAAAATCATTTCAAATGTAAGTGACAAAATGCTTCACAACCAAAGTTGTTAATTGAGGAAAAATAAAATGTTTCGAAGTTCCACCATTGTACGCATTTACAATTGGTTGTATATTGTTGTAAGGGCAAGGAAGATAATTGAAAAATGTCTTGTGCTTGCTAGACATGAGGATGATTGATGCAATGATAGGGAGTCCTTCAATCCACTTTCACCATACAAAGAACTTCCAACTACTTTTCTTCCCCCAAATCACTATCTTGGCTTGTTTTCAATTTTTCACCTAGTCTCTCTAGTAGGTCAGCAAACCTACCTTTCTTGACATAACTTTCAAATTTTATAAACAATCTCTCCAACCCTCATTCTTTTTAGACACCCTTTAACACATACTTTCACATGCCTCAAAATACCATGAGACTCTTTTGAAACAAAACCCTCAACCTAGTGCTTCAATGATGTCGTAAACCCCCAAATAGGTCTATTTAGCAAAGCAAAACCCTCTCAATCACTCTTTTGACATTTTTTTCGTCAAGTGAAAACTAGACACCACAACAAAAAAAATATGAGATAACAAAAACTAAGAGAGGTTATTGTAGAGGGCCCCAACGCCATCTTGTAGGCTTAGACGAAGAGTTCGTAAGTATCATGATTTCTGAGTAATAGCCCGTCAAAGATTGCTTCCCTTTTGCACTTTGGACCCTTAAGGGATCAAGCCAGTTGAACGTAGCTCAAAGTGATTCCACATGTTTGGGTATGAAAGAGGACCATTGCTAGCATAAAAATACCTATTCAGACATATTGGAATAGTTTGTTTGGTCACATGAGTTGTAGAATGAAAGTTGCACCACTTTGTAACTTTCAACTACTTGCATTTGACTTTTTCCCCAAGTGAAAATTCACCAACATGGGAAAATGTATCTAAGATAGAAAAAACTGAGAGAGGTTATTGTAGAGGGGCCCAACATGATCTTATAGGATTAGACAAGAATTTCCTAAGCATCACAGTATCTTTGTAACAACATGCTGAAGTTTGCAACCATTTTGCACTTTGGAGTCTTAAGGGATTGATCTGGTTGAACGTAGCTCAGAGCAATTCTGTGTGTTTAGATGTGAAAGAGGACCATTCCTAGCATAAAAATACCTATTCAAACATGTTGTAACAATCCATTTAGTCACATGAGTTGTAGAACGAAAGTTGCACCACTTTGAAACTTTCAACTACTTGCATTTCACAACTTTTTTCCTAAGTGAAACTTCGCCACCATGGGAAAATGCCTCCGAGATAGTGAAAATTGTGAGAGATTATTTTAGAGGGGCCCAAAATGATCCTCTAGGATTAGATGAGAAATTTATAAGCATCATGGTATCCGAGTAACAACATGTTGAAGCTTGTAGCCATTTTGCACTTTGGACTCTTAAAGGATCGATCTGGTTGAATGTAGCTTAGAGTGATTCCACGTGTTTGGGTGTGAAAGAGGAAAATAACTAGTGTAAAAATACCTATTTGGATGTGTCGCAATAGTTTTTTTGGTCACACGAGTTGCAGAACAAAAGTTGCACCACTTTGCAACTTTTAACTACTTGCATTTGACAACTTTTTTCCTAAGTGAAAATTTGCCACTATAGAAAAATACTTCCGAGATAGAAAAAACTAAGAGAGGTTATTGTAGAGGGATCCAACATGATCCCATAGGATTATAATTTTTTTTTCTAAGCGTTACGGTATCCGAGTAACAACATGTTGAAGTTGGAAGCCATTTTGCACTTTGAACTCTTGAGGGATCAATTTGGTTGAACATAGCTCAAAGCGATTCCTTGTGTTTGGGTGTGAAAGAGGACCATTCCTAGTGTAAAAATACCTATTCAAACATGTTGGAACAGTCCGTTTAGTCACATGAGTTGCAGAATGAAAGTTGCACCACTTTGCAACTTTCAACTACTTGCATTTTACTTTTTCCCCAAGTGAAAATTCTCCACCATAGGAAAATGCCTTCGAAATAGAAAAATTGAGAGAGGTTATTGTAGAGGGGCTCAACAAGATCCTATAGGATTAGAAAAAGAAGTTTCTAAGTGTCACGGTATCTGAGTAATATCATGCTGACATTGGCAGCCATTTTTCACTTTGGACTCTTAAGGGATCAATCCAATTGAACATAACTCAGAGCGATTTTGCGTGTTTGGGTGTGAAAGAGGACCATTCCTAGTATAAAAATACCTATTCAAATGTGTTGGAATAGTCTGTTTGGTCACACGAGTTGTAGAATGAAAGTTGTACCACTTTGCAATTTACACTGCTTGCATTTGACAAATTCTTCCCTAAGTGAAAATTCACCACCACGGGAAAATGCCTCTAAGATAGAGAAAATAGAGAGAGGTTATTGTAGAGGGGCCAATGCAATCCCATAGGATCAGACAAGAAGTTTCTAAGTGTCACAATATCTGAGTAACATCATGCTAAAGTTTGCAGCCATTTTGCACTTTGGACTCTTAAGGGATCAATCCAGTTGAATGTAGCTCATAGCGATTCCATGTGTTTGGGTGTGAAAGAGGACCATGCCTAGCATAAAAATACCTATTCAGACACGTTGGAATAGTCCATTTGGTCACACGAGTTGCAAAACGAAAGTTGCACCACTTTGCAACTTTGCATTGCTTGCATTTGACACTTTTTCCATCAAATGAAAACTGGACACCATGGGGAAAAACACTCCGAGCTAACAAAAACTAAGAGAGGTTATTGTAGAGGGGCCCAACATGATTTCTTAGGACCAAACATAGATTTCGTAAGCACCACGATTTCCGAGTAATACCTTGTCAAAGATTGCTGCCGTTTTGCACTTTGGACCCTTAAGGGATCAAGCCAGTTGAACATAACTCAGAGTGATTCTACATGTTTGGGTGTGAAATAGGATCATTCCTAGCATAAATGTACCATGCCTAGTGTAAATCCACAACTTTTGATCAAAGAATCTGGTGTAGGTGCACCATGACCAAGACATGAAATTAGGGAATCTTAGTTTGGTTTTTTTGAAAGTTTGAGTCTTTGGATGTAATAAGGCCATGTCAAGGAAATTCTAGTGTCTAGGGGGGGAATTTTTGTGTCATTTAGGTGATTATGTAATTTATAGTGCAATAAAGAGTTAAAATGGAAAAGTTGTCAAATTTGTAAGTTGTAAAATTGCAACAAATTTGAATGACAACGGTTAGATTTCAGAAAAAAGTTGTTTTTTTGGTGGCTGAATTCATTTGGGACAAGGTATTTGGGTGTCTTTGTGTTTAAAAATGCCTCACATGGTTTGAGGTTGAGGTTCGAGATGCTATACTTAGAAGAAGATCAATAAAATTTTATTGTTTCCTTGCAATTTTCTGTATTTTTACCAAAAATCTGATGTTTCCTTGAACTGTACAGCTTTGTATAGGGTGATTGTGCTATCTTTTGGATTGAATTCAGTGGGAATTAGAATTAACACAATGTTAGTTTTGGTTTGGTTGGATTTCAAGTGATTTTTTCCATTTTAGAAGCCAATTACTGAGGGTCGATCTGTATACCCTGTTTTAAGGGTTTTGAGTGCATTAAAATGTCATATTAAGCCTTCCAACCACTGTATGATTTTTTAACTTGGTGGAAAGGCTTAGTTAGGGTTATAAAACATTTTTGCAAAGTTTTGTGTGCAAGGGAGGTGAATAGAGGGTTTTCGGGTGATGCTTTAGATGTCAAATGGTGCATTTTTGAGTGGAAACTGGTGGTTTAGTGCTAGGGTTTGAAGAAATCTTTGGGGGCTGTAGACACCTAAATTTAAACACTTAAATTTGTCCAAATTTATACCTTTTCATCTAAATATCCTCTTACTTACATTAATTAAGTAATATTACTATTATTTAATTAATACGATCCCTAAAATCCTCTAAATCCCTAAGGTATCTAATTAAATAATTAAATGACTTACCCTTTATGCCCATTTTCCTCAAAGAATTAAATAAATAAGACATTTATTGAATTTTTCACATTTCACATCCTCCATAATCCTATTCTAATCTGGATTAGCTTAATTAATCCATGATTAGGATGTGCACTGTACCCTTAATTAGGATTAATGTCACATCCTCCATATTTTGCCACTTGCCTCTAATATTTCATTAATCTTCTTAATCACCTATTTGCACAACCTTAATCTAATCACATGCCATTTATAGTATGTCCTCCAAGTCAACCTTTCATAAGTGCTTTTTTTATTAAGCCTTGAAATCTTCCCCATGTGAATTAAAATTAAAATTTATTCATTCAATGCATTTCTCTTCCCCATGCAAGTTTTTGGGAAATTCCAAATTCCTTCATAGGTCACATCAGTCACATGGGACAAGTACCTCCTTTATGAGGACCTTGTCTTATCCCCAAGGTAATCCCCAATCATGTGAATTTAAAATTCACATTTATTCTCCCAATAACTTCTCTCATCCCCATGATGATAAGAGATGACTTTCTTAAATTACTCACTTGTCACTATCATCCTCATATGGGGACAAGAACTTCCTTTTGAGGAAATCTCCCCTAATCCCAAGGTACTTGCAAGTACCTCCACCTCACATGTCCTCTCTCCACCTGACCTGTCCTTGTGACACATCCTTTTCCACATGGCAAGATGTGAGGGCTTGTGAGTCCTCAACTCACCACAACCCTCCATCTTGTCCATGTTGGCTAAATCCTAGCCGTTGAAATCGCTAGAGGCCTTTCTCCTAAAATAGAGGATTTTTGGCTTCATTTTGACATTCAATAACACATTATGCTTTCATCCATTCAAGATCCAACTTTCAAAAAATCTCAAGAATTCAACTTCAAGCATTTTTGCATTCAACCTCCATTGTTGCATTCTTGAACATCTTGCACTCATTTTAGGCACTTAATCAAATACCCACATCCATCATTTGAATCCTCATTGCATCTAGATCATTTTGCATCCATTTATAACACTCTTTCCATCAAGGAGTACACATTCAAGCTACATCAAAGGGCCAACCAAGAAGATCAACTTGAACAAAGGTATAATCTCTTGTTTTCTCTTTCTTTGTTTGAGTTCAACTTAGGCTTATCTCAAGGTGTTGTTTGTGTTTTCCCTTGCTTGCATTTCATTTCATTTTGCATTTTAGACTAGGATATTTCACTTGCACATAGGGGCAGCAATATATGTTGAACTTTTAAGCTTGTGTAGACCTTTTTGAAGGTGTTTCAGGCTTTGGTTGGCTGTGGGAAGGTTTGGAGTATGGGTTTTCAATAAACCCTTGCCTAACTTGTGAAAGAAGAGGGTTTTGGGGTTTATTATGTTAGAGGGGTTATCACTCCCTAAAAGTGGAGGAATTGGTGGTTTGGTAGAATGATTAATACTACCCAATGGTGGTTTTCATGTAATAGGAAGAATTTAAAGGGGGTTCCTTTGGTAATTTGGTCTAATTGGCCTTGTGGACAACGTAGTTTGCTTGTTTTGTGAAAGCTGATCCAAAAGATTCTTATGAGGGTTTGATGTATGTTGAAGAATGCTTAAATGAGTGCCTAAAATTGTGGTTTCTTGTAGAGGTTGTTAAGGAATTTTGAGATTTAAGGTGGGAAAAATAGGTCTGCAGACCTACAAGAGTGACTAGGTGAAAAGTTGAAAATAAGCCAAAATTGAGTTTTGAGGGAAGGAAGGAGGTTGGAATCCTTTTGTATTGTGGAAGTGAGTTGATTGCCTCCTTGTATTTCTATCAGAATTCCCATGAACCTTGGGATTCTTCAAGTTTACATTTTTTGCACTTTTTTCACATTGACAAGTTTTCAATTTTTGCAATTTTATATCATTTTGACAAATATACAACATGAACTCCAAAATGACCCCAAAAAAAATGAACATGACTTATTAAATTATAAATTGGTCTAATATGACCTTATTCAATTGACAAAACTCAAAACAAAAAACTAACTTAAGACTTCCATGAACCAAATTTGCTCAATAACCTTGGTGCCCCTGCACCAAATTTCAATATTTGAGTAAATATCATTACAAGTAAATCTCATTACAATTCCTTAGGTACTCCGTTCTCACAAATATTTTAGAATTTCACTCATACATTCAAGATTCTCTTATAATTTCTACATCATAGGTGCTCATTATGAGGTTAACTTCAAATGAGTAACTTGAGATTCCCTCGCTAAGCTTCACATGCTCTTTTATAATGGCTTTAAATTAGAATCGAGATTTGTAAAGATCATCAAAATAAGGATGTTGCATTACTTTTTTGGTTGAGATTCTCTTTGATGGCTCATAAATCAACATTTTCTGCAACGAGAGACCAATCAATTTTTAGTAGTTTACTTACAAATACGCAATGTAAAAGAAGAAAAAGAAAGAGCATCCAAAATGGAAATGAAATGAAAATAGATGGAAGGCACTTACACATAGGAATGCTAGTTTCTCAACTTAGTCAATCTTGGTCATACATCTTCACTGGGAGTTCCAAGATACCTATTGTACACAAGACCTCTCATGAATAGAATAACTTGAAATTCAATATGCTCTTATCATGTCTACATCATAGGTGCTCATGATAAGGTTAACTTCAAATGAATAAATTGAAATTCCGCCACCAAGCTTCACACAAAATTTTTTAATGGCTTAAAATAATAATTGAGATTTTTCAAGATCATCAAAATAAGGATGATGCATTGCTTTTCCGACTGAGATTCTCTTGGATGGCTTATAAATCTGCATTTTCTGCAAGGGGACACCAATTAATTTTTAGTAGGTTACTTACAAATAGGAAAAGTAAAAGAAGATGATAGAATTGGCATCAAAAAAATTAATGTGCATACAAGTATAAATTAATAAGAACCAATATGCATACTTACAAATTAATCCAATGAACCATCCGGGTCTGCTCTACTCTTTATTGTGTCAAGTATTGCCTCATGGTCAAACTCACAGAACTTCCACAAAGTCTTGTTCAAAGGTCTATCCCCCATATTTGGTCAAACGAATATTGGATTCCACGACAAGGTTCAAGTAATGAAGAATCTTACAATGCATGTCATAGTCCTGAAATAACCAATGTTTAACACTCTTATGTGGTTACCTTCTAAGCTACATTCCAATAACAACAACTGAGTTTGTAGGATATTTGATGTTTTCTCCATATATAACTGGGGCCTCCAATTTATTTTTGCCTCAACACAATGACACAAGTAATAGTCTGTTCCCTCTTTGTTGTCTTCATCTGCAATAGCTACATAAAAATGCCCTGCATTGATATGTGCAACAAATCTCTTGAAATTAGTCAACATGATGAATACATTACAAAGTAAGATAACAAAATGGAATTTCAAAAAATAAGCAAGTAGATATATTACCTGGTTGAACTAGATCTGATACATGGTCAAAGTCGATTGATGATTCTATCTATGTTAGTTCCAATTCCGTTAGAGGGCGATACGTGTGAAGTAGGATAAGATAAATTTTCAACCATTTTTCAACCCACTCCCCTGACTCACAATCATTCCAGGCTTTCATTGTACATTCAAAGAACAAAAGCATGCCATCTTCCATGTATCAATAATCCATGAACCTACATTTTAGCTAAGGAAAGAGTGTAGCTCACTCGATCTTGTTAGTGCACAACAATCCTCATATGGTGCAATGTTAGTATCATCCATCAACCAAAAAAATATATGAAATAAAGACGTACCTTCATTACCTGGACCCATCATAGCATTACACCACTTGATGATTGATCTTGCATCTGCAAACTTTGCACTGTCTTGATACTTTAACTCTTCTCATGCTAATGCTATTTTCATGCATGCTCCTACACCATCATGCTCCCCCTTTCCATGCTCGGCCTCACAAAAGTTCCACATATGCTGAACACCTGTAATGACATGCATCCTGCTCAAACAATAGAACATGTACAAGTTCTTGAACTGTGTTGCACAATTATCCAACCATATTATATGCCGACCATATGCTATGCCCCTCTAAGACAAATCACTGTAGAACATCTGGAACCAACCTTGCACGAACTCTGGAGAATGTGTGTAATCATCACTAATATAAAAGTGATACTCCCTTAATACATTCCTTTGGTCCTCTGTACTATCAGCTACATGAATGAACGCTATGTGCACAAATATTGAAACTTGTGTGGAGTTGTAATACTGTGATTGCACCTCACGCTATGGCTATAGAGTGTAGTTCTCTACAAATTCAACCACTGATACTATGTTGAAATTTGGAAAGGTGTCCTTGTAGAACTTGAATTGTGTGTCCAACCATCAGGCTCTATGGGTTGTGCCATAGAAAAGTGGACCCTCTTGAGAAAAGAGACAATTTCACACATAATTGAACCCACTTTTGAGTCCCTTCACATCATATCTCCTTAAAAACTACATTTATAGGCCCCTTAGACCTATTAATTTTGATCTAGAGGCCCGTTTCACATGACAAATCACATGAAACCTAACAAACAACATTTAATGAAATCATACCCCGAAAACCCACCTTCAAATAGTAGTAGTGGGACCCATTTTCCACCTTGGGTGAATGAGTCCCCTTTGGTGGGACCCATTTTCCAAGGGTGGCGAATGAGTCCCCTTTGAGGGAAAATTCAAAATTAAGCGAGAATTTAATCAATTTAACTTTTATTTCTGGTGAATGTTGGCCTCTTAGGTCTAATTAACAGGAAAATAAGGTGTTGATGCTTATAAATACACATTTTAAGTCATTCTTCATATCTCTTAGTCATTTTTACAAAGAAAATTCAAAATTCAAGTCTTCCGCAACAAGTTTCTATAGCAAAAGTTGAAGTTTTAAGGCAACAAAGTAGGGTTTTTGCAGGTCTTGAAGCTCACTTTTCTTGTCAAGATCCAACATTGAAAAGGGTTGATGATGGATGCATATGGTGAATCATGAATAAATCTAGGGTGAAGAGGTGCAACTAGCCACCAAATCATGCCTAAGGACTTGGATTCCTAATGATTCCATCTTCCATTCTCACTCTATCTTCAAATTAAGGTTTGTGCATTGTGTTTGTTTAGCATTTACATGTCATTTTATTCCCATGTTTCATGTGTTGTAAGGTTTCTATGGTTGAGAGCTTGCATCATTTCAATCACTCTTGCAAGTCTTGTTCTAGAGCAATAGAATAGAGCCCTTCTTACATTTCACCTTTTCCTAGTCAAACACATCTAAGGCTAGGGTTTATGCAGTTTTTTCTCTATCCACTTGGTTTAATTACCTATCTAGGGGTTTGAATAAGGGAAAACCCCCATTAGATCAAATCTTTTAAGCTGTTTTGTAGGAATTTTTCAAGATTGGGAATCGGGTTTTCGTCAAAATTTGTTGTGCAAGTGTCAAGGTACAGATCTGAGTTTTGAGATTGTAGAAATTAGGAGGATTGATTCTCCATGCATGGTGAATGAGTCCATCCTAAGATGAAGATTTGAGTTAGATGCAATTTCAGATCCTCGACTGTAAAAAAAAGAAGGTTATGTGTAGAAAAGTCCTAATTTGGGAATGATTCCCCCAAGGTGGCAAATGAGTCCCAGTTAACCCAAGTTCAGATTTCATTAGCTTTTTTAGATTGTTCTTCAGTCCTCTACAACTTTCCAAGTGCACATGTTTTGAGAAGAAGCCTCTGTTTGGTTTAAAAATTGTGTTTTTGTTCATTATTTTAACCTTTTTGCAAACAACATTGTGTTTTCAAAAAAGGCATAAATTTGAGTTTTGCATTCATTCTCAGTCATTTAGATAAGTCAATTGCATTTAGTTTACTTCATCTAGCCTATCTAACATTGCATACGTCTTGATTTGAGTGAATCATTAGCATTTTTGGCCCTATCTTTCTCCTTTTAGGTGAAAAACCCTAGAAGTGCAAGAGTAGTCCATAGGGTCCCAAAAATATATGTTTCATTTTTCCGAACCCAAATTTTGAGCATCATATAATTTTGATTTACATTTCTAATTGCATATTAGGTGTTCATTATTTCATGCTCTTGCATTGTTTTAGGATTCTTAAAAACATTGCATTAGTGAAAGCATTCTTTACTTTACATCATTGCATTATTCCACATCTCTGCATTTGCATTTGCATTTTGTATTTTCATTTTATTGAGTTGAAATTTTATGGAAAATACAAAAAAATTAGAAAAACATTAAAAATTCATCTCCTGGGACTCATTTGTCACCTAGGGTGAATCAGTCCCTTTGCAGTTTTTCATTAGCATTTCGAGATTTTAATTTCCTGCATTACATCTTTCTGTTTTATGTCATTACATTTCTGTTTCCATTCAGTTCTTTCTATTTTCTTAGCATAAAGTTCATTTCTTTTCATGGCATTTATGGATAGTCATAGAATTTTACAAGTTCCATTTTACTCATATTTCATAGTCCTTTCATATTAGCTTACATTGATGAAACTCTAGCAAATATCCAAAGCCAATCACCCAACACATCAAATGATCTAATTAAACACATGATTCAAATTTGAAACAACATCTCATCCAAGCCACTTAGTAGTGATGATGTCGATGAGTTAGATGAAGCCTTAAGGGAATCCTCTCACTCACTTCATCCTCTAATGCTTGTCATGAGAAACCTAACACCCTTAATGATAAATCCCCCCTCAAACCTTTTGATTGTGATGACTTTGATTTTTTAGATGAAGCCCACCAAGATTTCATCTCGCATAAGTCATCCACTCAGGTTTGTGGTAACCAGTTTGATATAACAAATGTTCATCCCTCTAATGCTTTCCTTGAACATCCTAAACCAGTTGATGACACATTTACCTTTCACACCTTTTAGTAGTGATGATTTGCATTTGCTAGACAAATCTCTTCAAGACTTCATCTCATCCAACTCATCCACTATGGTTTGTTGTGACACCTCTAAAATCAAGGACATTAATGTAATTCAAACTAAACTTATCCTTTACCCACCCTCACATCCACTTCATCCCTCTAATCAACCACGCTACACTTTATACCCACCTAACACTAATTTATCACATCAATCTAGTGATGATACTTTTTCTCATACATATAACACATGAAATAACCCACAACCGCCACAACCAACTCCACCATCATTACCTTTACTAATCCGCCTAGTGCTCCTCATTATAACCCACCTACAAAGGAGTTTGATCTTGTTGAACAATTAAAGAATACTCCTGCCAAAATTTCTCTTTGGGATTTATTTCAAACTTCACCAACTTACAACACCATTCTTCAAAACGCTTTAAAACAACTCCCAATTCCTCCTAGAACCACTCCAAATGATCTGGCAACTCTTGTCCAAAAACATAGTCTCGATATTACTTTTCATCAACATGAGCTCCCTCCTTTGGAATTATGAAAACAACATGATGCCTTTATGATCATTACTCAATTCCATCACACAAGTATCAAAAACACTCTCATAGATAATGGTTCTACCCTTAATGTATGTAGTGTGAGTCTCCTTGACTGATTAAAAGTTGATAGATCACAAATAATACCTGATTCCATTTCTATTCGAGGATTTGATAATACAACATTTAAGTAACCGCTTGGGATAATTACTTTACCTATTATGGTTGGGGTGGTTACTTTGTAGACTCCTATCCATGTCATGCCTTATGATCTTTCATATAATCTTCTTTTAGGCCGCCCATGGATTCATGAGATGAATGTAGTGCCTTCCACCCTTCACCGTATCATGAGGTGTGTTTATAACAATCGTATATATCAAATTGAAATAGACCCTGAGCTTGAAAGTTGCTTGCAGGTTGTAAAAGGGGTTACAAGTCCTTTGAAAACATTGATTCCAATTTCTAACATTGACCCTCTTGAAATTGAACACAACAATACACAATCGGTCTCTAAATTATTTGTTGATGATTGGGGATCCTTAGAATTCACACCCTTGTTTATGGGTGAATACATACTTATGCAAAAGAAAGATGAGAAATATGAACAACCAACAATTATGTCCACTCAAAATTTTGAACAATCATCTCAAACATCTATCTCTTATAATATGGATGAAAATGCAACATACACAACAAATTTTAATGAGATAGATTATCAATCCCCGCCTACCCCGCGCAAAATGGAAAGAATTTACGGGAAAGGTTATAGATGTGTAAAAAAATTAGGCTATACTAGAAAAGGGTGTGGAAAACATGAACAAGGTATTTGTGTCCCTATTGAACCCAATACACAAGAAAAAAATTGAATTGGGATATTCTTTTTCTAAAATAGCCAATGTTACTCAATGACCATCTTTAAACATTAATGTTATAACATGTCACCCACAAAAGAAACTCACAATCAAACATCCTGATTTGCTTGATATAACCTTACCGCCTTCATGGATGTATGTTGATAGTGACGAGGCTTTGAAACAAATGTTTGCTGTTTATGATACCTCATCCTTGCTTACTTACATGAAACACATTTCCCATGCTTTGAATGTTACCGAGCAAGAAGCAAGTGATCTCACTGAAGACTTCTTTGAATCTGAAAGTCCTAAATCCAATGCTCTCCCTTTAGGAGATACAATTGATGTGCTTATGGAAATTAATAATAAAGATCTAAAGTTATTAAAATTGGGAAGTGCCTTGATGATGAAGAACAAGAAGATACGACCACTTTAATTCATGATTTTCCTAAAATTTTTGATTGGAAATATTCTAATATGCTAGGAATTGACCTGAAAATTATGATGCATAACATTTTCCTTGCTACAAATTCTAAACCCGTCCATCAAAAGATCTACAAAATGCACCCTAACATAGCCTTGTGTGTTAAAGAGGAACTAGAGAAACTTCTTAATGTAGGATTTATTAAACCTATTGATTATTCCCCTTGGATCTCAAACATTTTCATATTTGCAAAACCTAATAATCATATTAGGATATGCACAGATTTTCGAGACTTGAATAAAGCCTCTTTAAAAGATGATTTTTTGCTTCCTAATATATACATGATCATGGATTCAATTGTTGGACATGCTTTGTTGTCATTCATGGATAGATTTTATGGTTATAATCAAATCCTTATTAATCCTCAAGATCAATACAAAACCGCCTTTACAACTGTTCGGGGAACATTTTGTTGGGTTGTGATGCCCTTTAGTTTAAAGAATGCCGTCACAAATTATCAATGGGAAATGACATTAATATTTGATGATTATATTCACAAAATTTTAGAAGACTATGTCGATGATATCCTTGCTAAATCATTAACATGACAAGACAATGTGAATGTCCTTCGTAAAATATTTGAATGCATAAAATGATACAACATGCGATTAAATCCAAAAAAATGTGTCTTTGGCTTAGATAGTGGTAAAATTCTAGGGTTTATCATATTTCACAGAGGAATTGAGGTGGACACAAAGAAAATTGATGCAATCATTAACATGTCACCTCCTCAGAATATTTCTCAATTGTGTACATTACAAGGTCGAATTCAAGCTATTTGTCATTTCGTTGCATCATTAGCCGATTGCACATTACCTTTCACACATCTTAAAAAGGGTGTCCCTTTTTATTGGGATGAGTATTGTAAATAGGATTTTGAGAGTCTAAAGGAATATTTAGCCACTCCACCTATTTTACAACCTACCATGCAACATCGACTGTTTATCTTGTACATCGTCGTATCTACCCATGCTCTTGTAGCATTGTTGGCTCAACATGATGATCATGGTAAAGAACATCCTGTTTATTACATTAGCCTCACCTTAATTGATTATGAAACATGATATTCACCAATTGAAAAACAATGTTTGGCTCTTGTATTCGCTACTAGTAAGTTGTGACATTGTTTACTAAATGCTGAAGTACAAGTTGTCACAAAGTTTGATCCTCTTAGATATCTTTTCAACAAAACTGATCTTTTAGGACACTTAGCTAAGTGGGTGATGTTGTTAATTGAGTTTGATCTTACATTTGTTTCAAAAAAAGCAATCAAAGGTCAAGCCTTAACCGATCACTTAGCTGATGCTCCTTCTCCCTTTGCTTTACCTACTAATGATTCCTTTCCTAATGATCATGTCTTAACCACTGATATTAAACCATGAGAATTATTTTTTGATGGATCTAAGTGTCAAATAGGTTCCAGTGCTGGAGTGGTACTAATTCCACCTGACGAAAAACCTATTCCTTTATATTACCGTTTAAATTTCCTATGCAAAAATAATACAGTTGAGTATGAGGCATTGATTGCAGGTTTTCAAGCTTCTCTATCTCTTCATGCTAAACATATTAAGATCTTGGGTGATTCATAATTAGTCATCAAACAAATCAATGATACATATCAAACTAAACATGAAAAATTATTAAAATACAAGGATCTTATGATGAAACTATTAGAAAAATTTGATTCATTCACCATTGATAACATCCCACACAAAGACAACCGACATGCAAATGCAATGGCGAGTACAACTTCTCTCATATCCCCACATGATCCTTCTACAAATTTCACATTCATTATTCACCCCATTATGAAACCTTCAATCGATACTCCATTAGAAGACATTTTGGTGATAACTCAAGCAACTTCATGTGAATGGTATGATACAATATACAACTAATTAAAATATGGTACCATTCCCGAACCTACCACAAAAAATACTAGAAAGAACTTATGTAAACTCACAACTAAATATGTGATCCTTGCAGATGCATTGTATCAAAGATCTTTCAATGGTCTCCTATGACGTTGTCTTATAGATCCTGAAATCCCTTTAGCGCTCGAACAGGCTCATGTTATTGTCTATGGAGGTCATTTTGGAGGTCGTTTGTTAGTGCAAAAACTTATTCGTATGAGTTATATTTGGAGACATATGGAAAAGCATTGTTTCACCTATGTTAAACAATGCCACAAATGCAAAGAACATAGCACTTTGATTCATGCTCTTACTACTGAGCTCCATGCAAATGTTCCCATTTGGCCATTTTCAGTATGGGGGTTAGTCTTATTGGAAAAATTTCACCTCCTTCTTTTGTTGGACATACGTTTATTATAACCACAACTGATTATTTCAAAAAATGGGTAGAAGCTATCCTCCTTCATTCAAAAACTACTAAAGTAATTTGTCGTTTCATATTGGAATACATAATTCTTTGCTTTAGACTTCCTTCCACACTTGTTTCAGACAATGGAACACCATTTAAGAATAGCGAAGTTCAAAAATTTCTTGAAAAATTTAATATTCAACATCGTTTCTCTACATCGTATTATTCGCAATCCAATGGACAAGCTGGAAATAATAATAAACTTCTTGAACAAATCCTTAAGAAAACTATTAGCAATAATCATAAAGACTGGCATATGCAACTATCTTACACACTTTGGGCTTATAGAACTAATGTTCGATCATCCATAGGAAATACCCATTATAGCCTTGTTTATGGTACTGATGCGATCATGCCCTTGGAGTTAGAAATTCCTACTTTACGAGTTGCTCTCCGAGATCTTTTTGACATTGAAACTTATAAAGAACAATGATTACATCAACTTGAGATGCTTGAGGAATAGTGTATTAATTCTCTCGAACATCTCCAAGCTCATATTAAAAAATTACAATGCAAACATAACATGTCCGTGTTATTCCTCGATCATTTTCTAAGGGCGATTTTGTTCTTATTGAAAATAAAAGAACTGCTAGTCCTGACAACAAAGACAAAGATAAGTTCAGCCCTAATTGGTTGGGATCTTACATAGTTGATATCAATTATGGGTTTGGTGCTTATCTCTTAACACAACTTGATGGAACGCCCCTTAGAGAACCTATTTATGCCACGCATCTGCGTTGGTATTATCTCTAAACTCCTTTGAATAGTATGAGTGGTATAGCAGTGTTGTTTAAAGTTATTTGATGTCATAACTTTCACATTGCTTTGTTCTTGACAACTGAATTTTTCTTGTTTGTCTGGAACACTAAGGTAATTATTTAAGTTCATTTTATAATTGATTTAGGCTTCATACTAGATTCAACCTCCTATTGTGTTAAATTAAATCCTTACTGGTTTATTTAATTTAGTATATTATTTTTAATTTATCAATGTTGTATCTATGCTAAAATTGAAATATGTTTTATGTTAGATCACACCATTCCTATTAAATCATGAAGCCATTAATTAAATACTTTTTGACATAAGTCATTTAATTAATCAAATTGCATTTAACATTCACATACAAAGAGTTACATCATCATAATATCAAAGGTGCATGTCTATATATATATCAAAGTTTTATATACATCTCAGAATTATATACAATATCATAATGGTTTGTGAGAGCTAGACCCCTCAGGATCTGGCACTTGCGATCTAGTCCTTGGACATAGTGAGATGGTCATGTGTGACCGTGATCGTGAACTATCGAGTCTCAGTGCATACACCAAACCCTGTACTTGCCCAACAACTATAAGTCGCTCATCTTCCATCTAGTCCCTCTCTACTTGTGTCTGTGCCAAATCTGCCTACAATCTCTCTACCTTTGTTGAGGTCTATGTTGACTGTAGTGCACTCTTAGCTCGATAGATTCACCTCCTCACATTATCGTACGTTTCCTACAGCCTCGCGAATGGTTTGAGTGACTCTGGCTCCTCCTCCACGATCGGCGGGGGCACATAGTTAGGATCTATCTCATCCTCCTCAAGGGATGTTGGCACTATCTCTGTGGCTGCCTGACGATAGAACTCTCTCCAGTCTCTCATTGCTCCTACAAGATAGATCATGTACACAATCAATAACACATCATCATGATATATATACAAAAATAAAGCATAAATCACTAAAGGACATGCATCAAATCAAATGCCATCACCTATTTCTCTAGATGCATGAGGAATGTCAACCTCCTCATCTCTGGGGGGCATGGAGGATGTGCTAGCCTCTCTTTGACTATGTGTGCTAATGTCTACTGTAGCTACTACCCATGATCTAGTCCTATAAGTATGTGAAGACTCTCCATGCTTGTACCGATCATCAATAGCTACCTCATCACCCTCACTCAGGGGTGGATCCTCCTTGTAATAATCCTCCTCCTCCTCCTCCTCATGATCGTCTCCTCCATCCTGGTCCTCATAATTAGGATCGGCCTCAGACTGGTACTCCTCATCGATAATAACTATAAAAATATTTGTTGGCCTGTACTGTACCTCCTTTGCTCTCTCCTTTGGCTCATCACATTCATTTGCTACTAGCTACACATCACATAGAGGAAAATCCATGGGGAACATAGGAGTTGGTCATGTATATGACCACCACTCCTTGTGCTTGTTTGTGCTACCGACATCATCAGCGTTAGATACTGGTGGCTGGTCGTGATTTGAATCATCAAAATCACTCTCCCATACACTATCTATTGTCAGCCGAATAGTGTCACCTGGCCTCTGGGAACTCCACACTGATCATCTAATGAAGGGGTATGCCCTCAGTGGTGTCTACACCTATTAAAATTGTCACATGAATTGTGCATAATAGAATGGTTGTATGACGTAGTCATGCCTCCTGCTAGATATATGTCCATCTGCATCCTCTGTAATTGTATGGTGGGGTTTGGCCAGTGTTGAGTGAGTAGATAGGGCCTCCATAGGATCTCATCCTCCTCTGGCCGGTCAAATCTCACCCTCCAAAAGTGTAAATCACCATACTACCATAACCATCGCAAAGGATAGCCAAAAGCTCATGGGTATCTTGCTGCTATAGTACAAGGGTATCTGACATGCCTGGTACATGTGATATGCTCAAGCCACCACACCTGTAGAAGTGTACAATGGACCATACTGTCGATCTCTCAAAATAAAAATTGACCTAAGATCATAATACAAGTGTGCTAGAATGAGCGGCCCCAAGCATAGACTGTTCTCTACTCGTACATCCCTCGTATCAGGTGTACCCGTCCCCCATCCAAGTGTGCCGCTCATCCATCTGGATTGAGAACTAGTGCCACTGTGTGCATCATAATCCATCTAACCATAGGATCTCATGAATACAACAACATGGGAAGCTCGATTCATGCTCTAACCCTCTCATCATGTACAGGTCCATCCAAACAATACTGCATATCTCTCTTCTCCCGAAATGACCAATCCCCCTAGAAATACACTCACACTCCTCAAATAGGCACTCAGAGAATGCAATGTACGTCCTCAAGTGTGATGGTCATTTCTCCTATGGGAAGATGAAAGGTACAAGTATCTGCATCCCAACACTTGCACAGAGCCATCAACATGGAATCATGGTATCTCATGGGTGGCATAAGATATGCCCAATAGATACCCATTGACTATAAATGCTCTATCTCTACCACTGATAGTGTTGGTGCATGATCTCTCAAAAATGTCAATTTTCTTCCCCCTAGCCACTGCTGTGACTGGGCGGGGACCTATAAAAATCATCACAACATGCTCTAAATTTCATCTAATATTTTCAATTTTCATAATTATCATCATGCAAGTGTGCTAAAGCTGATCTAGTGTGCTTCCCTAATGGCCCTAGACACTTTAGAACCCTTTTAGGACATTTCACAAAAAAACAGGGACACTTCGCAAAGAAACGAGACACTTTGCGAACAAATGGGACACTTTGCAAAAAAAAGGGGACACTTTGCAAACTTTCTTCCAAGAACCCTAAATTAACCTATCCATGCATAAAAATCATTAAAATACCATCAAATCACAATGCGAAAGTTACATAATTGACTCACCTCATGATACAAATCATTGCATGCCACCTACTCACGAAGATCATCCAACCACGAAGGTGTGTAGTCCTGTCTGTTTGACACGTTCTTCTCTTACTCGTCGCTTTCAAGCTACATGAAGGTCAAATGAATATTTAGTGAAAAATTACTTTCTCCTCCTTCTTTAATTACTTTTCACCTCTTCTTACTTTTACGCATTACTATAGGGTTGTTGTCTTTTAAAAGCTTTATAACGTATCTCCTTAAAATCATCATAACATGCGCTAGGGTAATCCATTTTTGACGGTGTTTGATGTGTTGGAATCGTGATTCTACACTTGACATCATCATTTTTCTATTGTTATGTGGCATGGTACTTGGAAATTTCCTACGATATGATGTTTCTTGATAAGTAGGAGGTATTTTCGTTTGAGGTAATAATGATGTTTCTTGTTTGACGTGGCTAGGTTGCTACCTTGATTCCACCTCCGTAAAGCAAGCAGAATCAAGGGGGGGCATACATCTACCCTCAAATTAGATTCCTAAGAGTTACATAAAAATATTTTTGAGAAATTAATGAATGTGTGTTACAGGATGTAGTTCCTAATGTTGTGGTTGTGTAGATAACTACAATGGGGGCTTTGTTCTCCCATCTTTTTGAATATGTATCCTCTTATGTAGTAAGGTGCATCGTTTAGAGTCCTTTAGCTTACCTATGCCCATTGTCATATGGGAACTAAAGTGGGGGCTAAATGTGCCATAGAAAATTGGACCCTCTTGAGAAAAGAGACAATTTCATGTGTAATTGAACCCACTTTTGAGTCCCTTCACATCATTTCTCCTTCAAAACAACATTTATAGGCCCCTTAGACCTATTAATTTTGATCTAGAGGTCCGTTTCACATGAGAAATCACAATTAAAACCCGAAAAAAAACATTTAATGACATCATACCTTGAAAAAACACCTTCAAACAATAGTAGTGGGACTCATTTTCCACCTTGGGTGAATGAGTCCCCTCTGGTGGGACCCATTCTCCAAGGGTGGCGAATGAGTCCCCTTTGAGGGAAAATTCAAAATTAAGCGGGAAT
Source organism: Sequoia sempervirens (assembly GCA_007258455.2). Classification (NCBI taxonomy): domain Eukaryota; kingdom Viridiplantae; phylum Streptophyta; class Pinopsida; order Cupressales; family Cupressaceae; genus Sequoia; species Sequoia sempervirens. The sequence goes on along the minus strand of VDFB02318127.1, from coordinate 4,430 downwards.
TTAATCAATTTAACTTTTATTTTTGGTGAATGTCAACCTCTTAGGTCTAATTAACAAGAAAATAAGGCGTTGATGCTTATAAATACACATTTTAAGTCATTCTCCATATCTCTTAGTCATTTTTAAAAAGAAAATTCAAATGCCAAGTCTTCCACAAGAAGTTTCTTTAGCAAAAGTTGAAGTTTTAGTGCAGCAAAGTAGGGTTTTTGCAGATCTTGAAGCTCACTTTTCTTGTCAAGATCGAACATTGCAAAGGGTTGATGATGGATTTCTATGGTGGATCATGAAGAAATCTAGGGTGAAGAGGTGCAACTAGCCACCAAATCATGCCTAAAGACTTGGTTTCCTAGTGATTCCATCTTCCATTCTCACTCTATCTTCAGATTAAGGTTTTCATTGTGTTTTTTTAGCATTTACATGTCATTTTATTCCCATTTTTCATGTGTTGTAAGGTTTCTAGGGTTGACATCTTGCATCATTTCAATCACTCTTGCATGTCTTGTTCTAGAGCAATAGAATAGGGCCCTTCTTACATTTCACCTTTTCCTAGTCTTTAACACATCTAAGGCTAGGGTTTATGTAGATTTTTATCTATCCAATGTTTCATTACCTATCTAGGGGTTTGACTAAGGAAAACCCCCCATTAGAGAAAATATTTTAAGTTGTTTTGTAGGAATTTTCCAAGATCCAGAATCAGGTTTCTATTAGAATTTATTGTGCAAGTGTCAAGGTATAGATCTGAGTTTTGAGATTGCAGAAATTGGAAAGAGGAATGATTCACCATACATGGAGAATGAGTCCATCCTAAGATGCAGATTTGAGTCAGATGCAATTTCAGATCCTCGGCTGTCAGAAAATAGGTTCTATGCAGAAAAGTCTTGATCTAAGACTAATTTTCCCAAGGTGATGAATGAGTCCCAGTCAGCCCAAGTTCAGATTTCATTAGCTTTTTAGATTGTTCTTCAGTCCTCTACAACTTTCCAGGTGCACATATTTTGAGAAGAAACTTTCTATTTAGTTAAAAATTGCATTTTTGTTCATTATTTTAACCTTTTTTCAAACAACACTGTGTTTTCAAACAAGGCATAAATCTTAGTTTTGCATTCATTCTTAGTCATTTAGATTAGTCAATTTCATTTAGTTTACTTCATTTAGCCTAGGTAACATTTCATACGTCTTGATTTGAGTGAATCATTAGCATTTTTGGTCCTATCTCTCCTTTTAGGTGAAAAACCCTAGAAGTGCAAGAGTGGTCCATAGGGTCCCAAAAATCTATGTTTCATGGGTATGCCTTGCATACTCATACACTATATTATCACAAAACATGGACATAAAATAATACACTAGAATCTTCTGAATAACCAAATCACACCTTTTTGCTTGAGACCCATCTTTTGTAGCATATGCCACTATTTTATACTTCCCAAACTCTACTAGTTTTTGTCCCACCTCATCTGTGCTTTCCATATGTTGACATATTGGCATATGCAAACCTAAACGTATAGAAAAATAAAAATCATAATGGTTAGAGAATTCAATATGTAGTATACAAAAAATAGTAGTGCGTGTGTGATTTATCTTGACATAAAAAGGTTTAAGAATTTCAAAAAATCTTTGACAAATACTAATTTGAGGATAATCCTTTTGAAATTTATGAAAAAATTGGGTTTGAGTCATATCCAAAAAATGCTTTGGATGTGGCTCACGGTTCTGACTATCGATTCTCCTTCTTACCACATTGCTTTGATTCAGAGATGACCTTGTGTTATTCTTCCAATACTCTTCAATTAGTTTTCTCAATGCTTCAACAATTTTTTTATCTTTTTGTGGCAGTCTCCTCGAGAATGCCCATAATTCATTTGAATCGGTGCCCTCAATTCTTTGCTGCCTTTGAATGAATTTTGATAAAGTTTCTCTACTAATAATAATTTGTTCACTCATCTTTCTAATGAGATAAGCTCTCTTTGTTTGACTACTTTCCAAAGTCGATGTGATGACATGTCGGGCGACATTACTATCCTTTGAGCATGAGGTCTTAGCCACACTCTCATAAGCATCCATTAGATTATTCACAATAGTGTTTTCACTTGATACATTCAATGTTCTCAACCGAAGAGTCTTCATGATGTTTCTATACTTTACGCCCTGCATCATTTCAACAAATAGTTGACATATTGCGGTCTCATTTAGCCTTTCAAAGAGGAATTTCTAAATCTTATCACCATATCTTCTACAAGCGTGTGCTGAAATATTACCTTCCATGTGTTGAAAAATATCCTCATCAATATTAATAAAATACTTTGGCTTTCTAGGAAAAATTCTAGGTGGTGTTCTCCTAGGTACACATATCTCAACATTAGGAATTTCATCAATATTTAATTGAGGTGGGATAGATTGCGTACCTTTGATTGAGTGTGGAGTAGAAGACATACCTTGAGGTTCACGTGGGGATGATGGCATACCTTCTTCATCAAATCCGAGTGATGATGTACTCTCAACTTGAGATGCGGTGGATGGTGTCCAACCATATTCACTTGTGGTAGATGGCGTCCCTCCATATTCACTTACGGTAGATGGTGTTCCTCCATATTTTCTAGTGCTTAATGGTGTCCCTTCATATTCACTTATGGTAGAAAAAGTGTCTCCAACTATGATATCCAAATATGTCCTACCATGACTTTTTTGCGTTCGTGCCCTTTGTGCTACCAATTCCTGTTCTCTTTTTAATGGTTGATGTTCCTCTTCAATTGGCTTGTTTTGTCAATCGTATCCAATTTCTTCTTTTCATGATATTCCACCACCCATTCTCTCTCCTTTTCTTTGAAGGTTTCATACTCTTTGTCAGTTAGTTTATTCCTTCTTTGTTTCTTTGGTATGGCAGATAATTTTACCTATAGTAGGGTAATGAGATGAATATTAGTTCCTAAAAAATTTATACATTCAAATAAATGAAATACATGTCATTCAAGGTAGCATTGGCAAGCTAGCTTACTCATTATCCTGCCAATGCGGTAGGGTTGAGATGGTAGGGGCAGTGTATGCTTCATAAAAAATGGGGTCTCATGGTGATCGTGAGACCCCATACCTATGAGGCATACACTTCCCCTACCATCTCACCATCTCAACCCTACCGCATTGGCAAGCTAGTGAGTGAGCTCACTATCTTTCCAAGCACACTAGCTTGTCAATGCTACCAAATTTTGCATACATTTATATGAAAAAAATATTGTCAAACAATTCAAATGCTTTTTCCATGCTTCCATTTTGAACCATGATTGCAATATAGGCTGCACCTTTCCCCATGTTGCTAACTTAGCCTTGAATAAAGAGACTTAGTAATAGTGGAGAGAAGGGTTAGAATCCATTGTAGGTAGACTAATCAAGGAAACATTTAAAATATATCACAACATAAGTGATGAGGAAAATTTAGAAATAGAGATGAAAACCAAAATAGTTTCTAAGATCTATCAATGTGGGAGGATTACATTCCAATTTTTTAGAGACATGTATGGAAAATTTGGTAGCATAGACAAGGAAATCAACTACTTGGTATAACTATTTGACAAAATACCTAAATGAAAGCTTTAGAGAGTGGTATGCACATCCATAATAAAGGATTGAGAAATGATTTTTTAATTTACTTCCTTAAAACTTATGTCATATATATGTGTATACAAAATGTGGAAGAATGTACACAAGGTAAATCAATTGTTAAATAACAAAATGCCTCAAAGAGATGTGGTTTAAAAATGTACTTGGAAAGTGTCTATTAGAATTGTGTAATTTAAAATGTGCATTAACAACCTAAGGTTGTAATGACAAACAAACAATGATCAACATGGAATATACAAAATAACAAAAATGAAAGCAAGCCATAATATAATGAAATAAAATGTGTAAAGACTTCACATACCTAAAAAACCAAAGTTTCAAATGGAGGAGTTCTACCCAATTATGTAGCCTTTGCATCATCTTTCTTCAAACTTCTAAACAATTTGACTTTTTCAAAAGCTTGTTCCCCTCCAAACTTCAATTGCATATCAGTTTTCATTGGAATTAAAACTTGAATTGATATTATATGCCTTTCAACATGAAAACTATGCTATTTCATGCAAAGGTGGTGGAATGTGAAAAACATGCATGCACACTTCACAACACCATAAAAAAGAAACTTTTTGTTACAGCACATGAAAAACTAGGAGAATATGCAGAATGTGGGCCTTGAGATCATGGGTATATTGAGTTTTTACCATTTTTAGAGCAAGCCAAAACGTGCTCGCATTATAATGTGAGCACGTTATTTCTTGCTAAAAACAGTCATATCTCTACTTCTTCAAAATGTGCTTGCATTATGAGAGTTGGTTTTTTAATAGATTTATTTTCTCTCTTTGTCTATACCCTACATACCATAATTCTATCTCTCTCCCCTC
>VDFB02318125.1:0-34430 GCA_007258455.2 Sequoia sempervirens | reverse complement strand
TGAAGAATCTGATTTTATCTTGTTGGTAGAACATTTCTAGAGGCTGTACCATTCTGTTCCGCCTGGCAAGTGTTTATAAAAAAAAATACTTCAATTTGTCAGTTGTTTCTTTGTCTAGTCTTCATTGTCATCATCCTAGCATTCATTTGCATCAAGTCTCATGTCATTCTGACAAGTATTGAGTGAGTTGTGAGCATTTTAGTGGATTCTAGGGTTGTTGGTTATGCATTTCAAGTTGTTGTTCTGTCATATCAGATTTTGGAAAGTGCATTTTTGGTGAAGGTTTGGTGTTAGGAAGTCTTACTAAGCTTGGTGGAGGTCACATTTACTATTGCAGCAATTGAAGAGATTCTAATCCTTGTTCTTGCAGGCATTCTTTATATTATTGTAAGCTGAACAGTAGTACTGTCAGCATTTCTTCTCATCATTCTCATCATGCTTTGTAATACCCACTGAATAAGTGGAAGAGGCTGGCTTGCCGCCTATTTACAATTGATTTGCATTGTAGTTTCTTAGCATCTCCGCCCTATGGTAGCTCCATTCCCACTCCGGGATTGAAAGCACATTCTGGGTGTTGAGTTTACTTTCAGCACTTGTAGTTGGTAGGGATCCTCTGACCATATGTTTGTCCATCTTGGACACATTCTTGGTTAGAATTACCTTTCAACACGCATTAAGATCCTCTGACCATATGTTCGTCCATCTTGGGCACATTCTTGGTTAGAGTTACCTTCAGTTGCAATTTGTTTTAAGGCACTGACAATCCTCTTGCCATATGACAGCCTCTCTCTTGTTGAGATTGAGTGCGCATTCTTGGCAACGAGTTATTTGTAACTGCTGGTTTGATTGAACTCACCCTAACGGATTCTTGTTGTTGAGTCGTAAAATTGAAAAAAAATTGGCTCAGCATATTTCATTATAACTTTTTGAAAGTTCCCTCGGAAGTTATAAAAGAGGAATGAAGGAGATCATTTTCACATCTTGGACATTTTATTTCTCATTTACAAAGTTTGGGCTGCAAGTTCAACTTCAAACCCTACAGGTATTTGATTTGAAGATGAAAGATTTCTTTCTAGTCAAATTAATGGTGGATTCACACAAAATTCACATGTGCTTCTAAATGGAGAAAATAGAGATTTTGTGACAATTGCAAGCGGCAAAACTACAGGTACAAATTTATTGAGATTTGCCCACAAATAATAAACTTGCCAATATGTGTGTGTGTGTGAATGGTGAAAAGTTCAGAAGTTATAAGTGCAGTGTGTGCAAATAAAAGTTGAATTAAAAATTATATATGTTTTATTCATGCTAAGCTTTACCTAGTTGTACCCTTCTTACATATTTGTGAGGGGTCATACACTTTATCAAAGAAAAAGAAGGGTGATACATTATTTGAAGACTTGAGAAGCCTTATAAATTCTACCACAGGCTTATAGGCTCTAAAAAGTCAGAGCTGCATTCTTAAAGGGAGCCGCCACTATTGGAAAAATATTGTCATTGATGTCAAAGGGCTCGACAATGGTTTGGACAGTTTTTTTGCAAAAATAATGGTGTATCTTCTACATGGGACGACCTATGTAATGCATCCCTTGGAGGAGTTTTTTATTGCAACAATAAAATCAGAAAAATGGGACGAACCCCTCATAAATGCCACCCCATATTGGAAATTTTAATTAAATATTAAATTAATTTTTATTATCTTTTTGGGCTCCCAAAGAGGGATGACCCCCCTAGAAGGGTGCACCCAACTTTGGGCAAATGAAATTTGTTGGCGTTTCAATTCACACCTTTGGAATGCGAATTAGGAACGGACAGCTATGCACTATTAGACTGCTCTTCAAATTAGGAGGGGAAGCTCCCTCTTTGCTGATTATGCTTAAAAAGAAATACTAAACTACTACCAATCTTTTTATTTCTCAGCTGAGACCACAAGGTTATAAAACACTTTGCGTTGCAGCTAAGGTTTTCTCTGGTTTCGTAACTTCAAACTACAACTAAGCCTATTCTAATAACATTTCTAATAACTCAAGTAAATTCAGAGCCTGAAAATTAGAAATAAACAAGTAATGATTGATTTGACACAAAAGCTTAAATAAACTCGCTTCCAGAACACACCCGAAGACTCGTTGTACTTATTAGATGTAAGCTGAAATAAATATTACGAAAGCAAAACATAAGACAAAGTACTGAAATAGATTGAGACAGTAGATCAGAGCAAGATAGAGATGAGATTTCTTTGCTCAATTTTATAACAGAAAATACACTTCTAGGACAGCAAATTATAGCAAAGTAGGCTTACAATATGTGATCAAACTAGATTACACCTGAAACAAAAGTGAACAAGCACTGAATAAAAAAGTTGCAGGAACAATAGGCTCAGCAATTTGTTATCACAACAACAGTTAAAAATAAATGGGCAAGGCTGCCCTTATTTATACACAAACAAGGAGTAGGGAACCCTAAAATCTCCTTGTTTTTAACAACTAGACTTGCCAACATGCAAGCTTTATTTCTAAGACTATACAAAACATAACTAACAGTTAACTGGACTACAAACATCAGTTAACTAATTTAACAACAAGAAAAGCTCCAACTATACATTTGATATTTCCAAAGAATAGATAAGCATGAAGGAGAACAGCCAGTTTAACTTGAAAAAGGCATCAAGTTAACTATTGCCTTTACTTGAGTTCTATTCCTGTGAATCTTTGCATGCTTCAACTGGTGGATCACTCATTGATAACTTGGGAAATCATATCCTCCAAAAAGTTAACTACCTCTTCATCAGAAACACTGATACTATCTAGAACAATATATTGTTTTTCTAGCATCTCTTAACCATCTGCGATCAAACTTAGAAATTATTTTCTCTCTTCAACTGCTCTATCAAATTTTGCTAACATTGTGACAACATGATTCATCTTGCAGGCAACAGGATCACCATTAAAACTGTCATGAATAAGGTTCTGAAACACTGTTTGTACTTCACTGAGATCAAAGTAAGTGCCATCTTCATGTCAATATTGACAAGGAATTTGCGACACAAACGTGCTTACGAACTTGAGAGTATTAGCAACCTTTTGTCTATATCCAGCCAATTCTATAGATATTCCTTTGTACGTATTTACTTTGAAGAATTGTTGTTCTCTCCAAGCAAAAAGTTTCTTCTTGTGTTCTTTTGTAATGACTGAATCATAAGCCCTCCTCAAGTCATAAATAACAATCTCATCTCTTGGTTTCCTTTCCGCTATATTCTACTCAAACTCTTGAATCCTTGAGCGAAGATCATGACCGTTATACCTCAATTGGTACATCTTTGCAAGTATAAATTTTCCCTTGGTGATGAATTCTTCTATCCAATCTCTCATATGTTTTCTATTTATGACCAACTGACTTAGTTGAAATAAACCGGACCAATTTTTTTTTGTTTTATCAATGAACAATTCAGCTCAATCACAACAGTCACCCGTTAAGGTTAGCCCAAAACCAAACTCTGCTGAAAAGTAACTCTACGCCAAGAATGCACACACAACTCAGGATGAGATTGGTGTTGACATATGGCACCGAGGGTCGTTAGAAGCAACTGAAGGAAATACAATGCTGAAGGAAAGCTCAACACCAAGCATGTGCACTCCTAACCCGAGGTGGGAAAGGTGCTACCATATGGCGGAGATTCTATTAACAATGATGCTATGCAAGTAAAACAATCTCAATGCCAAGCATGTGCATTCCTAACCCGAAGTGGGAAAGGAGCTATCATATGGCGGAGAAACAAATAATAAATACAATGTAGACTGAGCAAGGGCCAGTCTCATACACAACCATGGGAGTAAAAGTGATTAAACTAAAAGTAAACTAGGTGGCATAGCCATCCTCTTCCACTAAAGTGGGGATACAAAATGTAAAGTGCAGAAAGTAAAAGAGTTGATCAGTACTACTGATTCAGCGTTACAATATGATGAACAATCTGCAAATACAATGAGATATAGATAACCAATGATCTCCAAAATGTTAGGAAATGAACTCCAAACAAGTACAAACTATCCAACATGTGAAATATAGCAAAAAGGACTAAAATATCAGGTCTGATATAAAATTGCAGCAATCAGAAAATTCATACCAGCAAGCCCTAGAATCACCAAAATGCTCATAACTTCGTCAAAACACCTCCGAATGATGTGGAATTGAATGCAAATGAGAGCTAGGAGTTGAACGACCAAGACCAAGCCAAGAAACTCCTCCAAATAGCAGTGATTTATTTATGCACGCTTTCCAATGCAACCTCAAAGAAGGTACGACCTCCAGAAATGTTCTACTAGCAAGATAAAATCCGAGACACCTCTAAAAAATCTGAAAACTTGCAAGGAGGGGCGCCCAAGGTAGACTAAAGCATAGGGCCAATACCCAGAACCACCAAAAAATCGTGCATGGATTTATGAGCAGATTTCTATTTCAGCAAAACCCTAACCAGCAAATGCAAAACTGACAAATCTCTAAAATCTTCAACCTTAATGCTCTGTCTGCTAGTCTGGATGAGAAGCAGTCTCTAGAAACTCAGCTAGGTGCTATCTTTCAAGCACGAAACCAAGAGAAAGAACTAGGAGGTATGCATTCCTCAAAGCAAGCTCTGAAAGTATTTCAGCAGCATAACAGTATGATAAGCAACAATAGATATCCATGAAGAGCCCAACACTCTTATTTATAACTTTTTTCTCTCCCAAATTCAAATCTTCTTTTCCCTCCAATTAGGGCACCTATCTCAAATTCACATTCATCTTCAATAATTTGCAATTTGAATTTCATTTAGCCTCTTCTCCAATAATGAAATATACTTTATCAAAAATGCTAATAAAGTATAATGTGGCGTCCCAAAAGTATTAAAGTGCAATACTTTATAAAATAACATATCTCCTCAAATAGGTGTCCAAATATAATTAAGTGAAATATTTTATAATTTGCAAATATTCTTTCAAACTAGGCGTCCATTTTGCCTAAGTTAATATTTCACTTAAAACATTATCATTTGCCAAATAAAGCCTCCAAAATGTTTAATTACTAAACATTAGAAACATCACTTATCTCTCCAAATCGTCCTCCATGCCTCAGCCAAATATTTTTCACTTAAAACATTATTTTTCATCAAATATCAAACTTGCCAAAATAATCACCTCAAATGTTGGAGACCACTACTCAAGCTGACCTGCCAGAAATAGCCACTGCACTGAACTACTACTAAAAATAGCACTGCCAAAAATAGTACTTACTAAAAATAGCATACTGCTAAAAATAGTAAGTTGTTCCCAACTCATTTTCTCCACATTTTGAGTAGCCGTCGCAACTTACTAAAAAAAGTTAAGTCCGGAAAAGTTCTTTGATTCAATTGCATGTCACACCATCGCAAAGCTCTCTAAAAACCCAGAAGGAATCCAAAATCCAAACTAGAAAAATCCAACATGCAAGCCTCCAAAAGCAGCCGAGAATGCAAGTCAATAACCTATCATGCATGTCACCTCATCACGAAGCTCTCCAAAAACCCAGAAAGCTTCACCAGACATGAGTTAGAAACTCTCACATGCAAGACCTCAAAACCTCCTTTGAAAGTGGAAACCCTAATTTTCATTTCAGCTTTAGCCTACGAGTTTCCGGAAATAGGCTAAATCCAAACGAAGAGTGTAGGGCTAAATTGGGGACATTACATCAGTTGACGTTGATCTGCAGGTGACTCCGGGATCTATGGAGGCAACAAAGTAGCTTGTGAAGTACCATGAAGGAGATTGGAAACATACTATTGTAGTTGTCGAATCTCAGCCTTGAGGGCTGCCTTATCTTCTCCATCCTTGAGCACTCGTTCCTTCAGATTATCTGCTGCAACCTCAAAGAGATTTACATTAGTATGCCAGGTGCTTCTTCCAAGATTGGCCTTGACAACCTTGAAGTCGTCAATTTCAACCTCATCAACGTTCTTGTTCTCTAGAGGTGTGGCAAACTCAAGGGTAATCTCGCCTTTAGAATTCTTCTCCATATGAACTTGCTTCTTGAGTTTCTTCTTTGTTGTGCCTTGGTAGATGCTATCAAGTTCTACAAAGTTCAACTAATAAGAAGGCTTCCTCCTCTTCCTACCCAGTAGGTTCTCAAGCCAAGACGAGGAGTCTCTACTAACTTCTCTGAGAGGATCGTTTCCAGTTCCAGAAACTCCTGATGGATTAATAGGTGTTGAGACGTCGCGAACTAGTGAATCGTCTTTTGAATCTATATGAATAGGTGAAGGCCTCAGCGACGACGGAAGAACAGGAGATGGAGGCTCTACTTCAACTTGTGGTGCTAACTCAACTAGAACTTTTGGTGCATCTGCTGACTATTCCTGTTGATTCACCTTTTCCTTTAAGCTCTTTGTCATTCTACTAATCTTTGTATCTTCTCGAGGATTGCTCATAGCTTTCGCTCTCGGTTTTGATTTAGAAGAAGGAAGAGATGACTGAACTATTGGTGGCTCTGTGATTGGAACAACAAACTTTCGTGTCTTCTTACTGTTCAGGAATATCCTACTATTCTTGATAACTCGGCTTGTTATTTCCTCAATTGAAGTGCCCTCTTTGGCGAACCAATCAACTTGTGAAAGTGGCCATTGCCCAACTCGATCTTAGGCATACATGCGAAGTAGGACTTCCCCATCATCATCTAAAAGATCTTCCAAATCCTTTGATAAGAAATCAGCCATCTGTTGAAGGGTAAGTCTGTTGTAATTGTGCTTGTGCACTTCAAACTCATCTTCACCGTTAGTCCAGAAATCTTCAACTGTAGGCACATGTGCATGATTTTGACCAAGACAAGCTGCAACGACACCACAAGGATCGTATGAACGTCTCTCCTTGAAAAGATTGAGACCAAACTTTGACATTTCATGTAATGAACTGGACCAATTTTTTTTTATTTTTTTAACAAATGATTACAATGCAACATGCACCCGTTAAGGTTAGCATAAACCAAAATGATGCGGAAAGTAACTCTAACCAGAATGTACACCAGGATCCCGATGTGGGCAAGGTGTGAGCATTGGTCAGAGGATCTTAAAGGAAGATGCTGAATAAGAACTCTAACCACGAGATGCGCCGGTGAACGACGAGCATTCGGTCAGAGGATCCCTATCTAATGCAATACTGAAAATGTAGCTCAACACCAAGTATGTGCTACTCAATCCGTGATGGATAAGAGGCGACCATATGGCGGAAATTTAGGAAATTACAAAGCAACTAAGTAAATAGGCGGCAAGCCAGCCTCTTCCACTTATTCAGTGGGCAGATACAAACATTGAATTTGCAATAATATTAAAGTTGCTGACAGTAACTCTGTTCAGCTTACAATATATCAGAGAACCTGTCGGAATCACAAGATTAGAGGCCTTCAATGCTGCAACAATACAATAACCCTCTCCAATACTTTCAAACTCCTTTACAACAACTACTCACTCAGCTATTAACTTTCCCAAGTCTGATATTGACTGATTATGACAGAAATTACTCAGAACAGCAACATAGTGACTCACTAGAATGCTCATAACTTACCCAAAACACACCCAATTGACATAAAACCAAATGCAGATTACTCCAGTAATGATGGCGCCCCAATTGGAATGCATAAACCTTACCAAATTACTATCATTTTTTTTTGCACAGAACCCAAAGCCAACTCCAGAAAGGTACGGCCCTCTTTCAAGGGCGATTTTCTTTTAAAAATCCAAATGAGCAATATAAAATCTATAACTTGGCAGAGATGGTCGCCTAGCTCAGGAAAACAGATTTCTTTAATGCCCAGAACCAAAATAATTTTATTTCAAAAGCTGCGAGCAGTTCTTACATTCCCATATGATATTCAGCAATTTCCAGAAATGAACATAAATGCAAAACTAGAACTCCAAATGCATAGACTAAACTGAAAATGCAATATAATTCCTAATACATGCTAACCTCTCAACTAGTTGCTATCTTTCAAGCAAGAAGAGCCAATGCTAGGAGGTATGCTTTCCTCGAAGCGAGTGCTTGAAGTCAATCCAGCAGCATAACGGTGTAGTAGACAAAAGATACCAAATGACGAGCTGAGGCCTGATTATATAGACGAGAGAGAAACATCTAGAAGCTTCCAGAGGGCGCCCTAACCCTAATTTCAAATTCACCTTTTCCCTCCAACAGATGGCGTCCATTTTCATCAATAAAACATTTCACTTTTTAAAATAAAAACAATCTTCTCAAAAGGGCGTCCCAAATCACAAGTCTCAATATTTGACATTTAAAAATTATAATTTATCTCCTTATGACGCCATGACCCTCAAAGTCCCCCTTTTTAAAAACAACTTAAAGTTGCACTGCTAGGCAAGGGGTATAATATTAAAATAATAATATTATAATGAAAATACTTATCTCTCCAAGAAAAATCTTAAGGCCAGGCGGAAGTGCCGGCTGAAACAAGCGTGAAGTGATCAATTTGAGCTAGACCCAAACTGTCCTTTGCCAAAAATAGAATTTACTAAAAATAGTAAATTGTGAAGTTGCAGGAATGCCAAAACAGACACACTGCTGCGGCTCGAGAAAACCCGAGGAAAAGAATCCGCAATCAGAATCCCAAACTCCAAGCAACAACCTCCTCAAAACTAGGAAACCCTAATTTCACCATCCGCACAGCCTACGGGTCTCCGGAATAGGCCAACGGTCAACAGAAACGATCACTGCTGAGAAGGGGACATTACATTTCATCACTCATCAACTTAGCATCAGCTGCTGATCTACCCCTATATATGCTCATTTCAAATGGGAAACTAAATGCAGACTTGCGTTTGTTACGCAAAAAAGTGTGCACCTCATCCGTCGGATATCTAGGAAGCATGACTAGATCACCTAAGAAGCCATATACTCTTATGTAGGAGAACGTGGGGAATTGGATAAACCAATTAGCCCACTCTGCCATTGCCAATCTAGCATTTGCTGAAATTCGTATATGCAACTCATTATCAAGATCTCACACCGTATGCATAAGGAATAGATCATTCACCCGCTTGTAACACCATGGGTAATAATCATACACATGTTGAACACCCAGAGTTCCAACAACATTAAAACCTCTAAACTTGCCTTGAAAGGCCATTAGATATATGAGGTAGGATATCATGTGGAATTCACAGGCTTTGAAGAACTCTGTCATTTGACAGTGGAGACAATCACTGATCAACGTTGGCCAGTCATAGTGTTTTTGCTCTGTCAACAATCTGGGAAATGATGTAAAACATCCAAGGCTGGAATTTATTGGCCTCTGCTTGACCTATGATTCGGTTGAGCAAAGTAATCATGACTGCAAATTCATCCTTGAACTCACTGCGCCCAACATTTCTTGGCAAAGTATTTTGCTTCTCTTTCAGCCACTTCTGAGCCATTCTTTTCCAGCACTTGTCCTTTTGTGTATACCACAACTTTTCGCATTCTTCAATAGATATGATGAAATTTTTTGTCCATGGTGGTATTGCAAAACATTTCTCAATATCTTTCGGCCTGAGGCTGCAAATAATACACCCATCTGCTGATATGATTTCTCGTGAAATTGAATTGTAATGCTTGACACAAGCAATTACGAATTCAAGGCTTTGCGCCTTGATGGGGATAGAAGTTGCTACAAGCAACTCGAAATGATCAAGATTCTTGACTGTAACGTTTCTTACGCCTTCCAAAGCATGCAAATCAACAACTGGAAACATATGATGTAAGTCAGTTTCGAATGTTCTCAGGAAATCGTGGAGCAACACTGATTTGGTCCTGATTTCTGCTGGAGAGTACTGCATTTCGAAAAACTTAACTTTTAACTGTAAACACACCTATGTTCAGAAAAGTTCTGCACAAGAGCTAAAAATAGATCGCTGATTTATTTTTTCAGAAAAAGGTAAAAAAAAAAAATTTCAGAAAAAGGTAAATTTTTGGAAAAAAGTTGAGGTCTGGGTTTTGTAGACAATCTTATTCTGAAGAGACCCAAATCGTCAAATTCTGAAAAATTTGAGATTTTCCCAAAAAACAAGATCATGCAAGATTTCCTAAAAAGTAGGGTCGAAAAATTGAGGTCTAGGTTTTGTAGACAATTTTGTTTTGAAGAGACCCAGAACGTCATATTTTGGAAAATCTTAGGATTTCCCAAACATACGTGATTTCCTAAAAAATAGGGATCGACATGCAAATTTTTAAAAAAATTCAATCTTCAAGAGGAGTGAAAAACACGTAGACCCAGATCAATGAAACTTAAAAATTTTGACCACCTATTTCTGAAACGTGATGCCCTAGAAAAACAGACCATGCAAAAGCGTGCCTTGCACTTCACAATCTCAAATCCACAAAGAACACTGAAAAATTACTTCGTTTGAGCCTCCAAATCTTGATAAGAAGAAAATTTTATGTTTCTTCCTCTGAAAACTAACCTACAAATTATGAAGAATGAATGCTCAAAGCTTTCTTAAATAGGGTTTGGAGATAAAAAGCGCTTTCATGCAAAACCCTATTATTTTGGAGTCTACATGCAAAAATATCTGACTTCGTTTGCATCAAACAGTGAATTCCTCTTTTATAGCTAAAAAAAGCACATGCGTATGGGGACATTTCTAAAAAAATGCATGATGAAAACTGAAAAATGGATAAGGCATGGAGAGCTAGTTACCCTCCTTGAAATAAGGCGCCTGACTTTGCTAGAGATGGAAAAAGATTTGTGATTTTCAATTTTTTGCTTTTCGTGTTTCTACTAGAGCCTCCTTATGTCTTTGACAATCCGTCAAACTAGCACTGTCAACTGATAATCTCTATTTGACCATGGTAATCTCATCTTTGACCACTGCTGAAGTGATCCTCAACTTCATTTCAGCATCTGACATCGTTTGATCGTTATTGTACACCCCGGAAACTGTTGATGGAGGAGAAATGGAAGAAAACATGGCGGGGGTCAAAAAATTTCTAAGGCATAAACATTTGGGCCCCCTTGAAAAAAGGCGCCCAACATCTCCAGACTTAGTCATTTTTCCAAGAATTTCAAATTTTGCTTGCTCCGTTTCGCGTGAAGCCAGCAACCCCTGTTTGATCTTTGTTTTCGAGCAACTAGTGAATAACAGAGTTTGAATGTCAGTCAATCTGGCAAGCCTAACCATATCTGAGTTGAATGGTACCCTTTGCCAGCCTACGTTACTGCATCTGACTGATTTTCCGAAAGTCAAAAACAGGGTGACAAAGAAGTTTTAACGTTTTCCAAAAAACACAAAAAAATTCTAAGTGTTGAAGACTTGGGCGCCCTCCTTGAAATAAGGCACCTTTTTTCTTCAAACTTAGTTTTTTTTTGAGATTTTCAACTTTTCTTTAACCTTTTTTCGTTTTGCGCGAAATGCCTCCGTTGATCTGCAATTACCAGCATCCGACAGATCTTCTGAACTAGATGATGGATTCGTTGAAGAACCTGAACATATCTGAGATGACTTCCAACTTTTCAAACCCTAAAAACTACTTTTGACTTCTTTCTACGTGATTGGAACCAGGCTAACGGAGGAGATTGCACATTTTCCAAAAAAAGAGTAAAATTTTCTACAGCATGAAACCCTAGGCGCCTTCCTTGAAATAAGGCGCCTAGCTTTTCCAGTGTTAGAATTTTTTTCACAGATTTCACTATTTTTAGATTTCCCTCCTTTCACCATTTCTCGTGCATCTTTCGCCATTGATCAATCTGTGCAGCATTTGAGACTTTGAATCTGACAGCTAGCAGTTGACCTTCCTCCATTGATGAAGACATTATTGCCAATCTTGAGAAAACATTATTGCTGACTTTGTGAAGACTATATTGCAGATTTGTCAGAAGGCATTAGGGCAGATCTGAGGAGTGGCAAGTTGAAATTATTCATATCATTCTTGTGGAGGTTGGAACCTCCTATTTGGGAGATCGTGAGGTTGTAGCCTCATGTTGAATAGATTGGAGTCTCTTGTTGAGTTGGTGCTCAGTGGAGGGGATTCGAGTCTCATGTGGATTGGAGCCTACAAATTTTGTAAGAAGATTAATGCAAGCAAGATTTTGCAATGGTTTTTTCCCATAAGGGTTTCCATGTAAAAATTGTGTCTCATGTGCATGTTCTTGTTTGCTACATCTTGAATGATATTGCTATGGTAATTAGGGTTTGAAGTAAAATTACTAAATTTGATTAAGCAAAGCAGTAAAGTTTTAATTTATACTGATTCACCCCTCCCCCCCTCTCTCAATATAAGTGTGTGTTTCATCAGCCACCCCCATCCTGTCATACAAGTCTTAAAGGTGTCGTACCATTTATGTGGGCGGCCATACCACTTTTTGGAAGAAGTTGGAGTTGGTTTGATTGTTGTTTGGACTGTTGGGGAGCTTTCAAGAGGTCAGCAATTAATTTAATAACATTTTTTTGTGTTATCATAAGTTCTATGAAATATTTTTGTAGTCACCAATTGGCTGTAGCAGCTCATATACTTATCAAATAGTAATTGATGTACACATTTTTGTATTATAATGGAGAAAAGAAATGTAATCAGCATTTCCATTTGAGAAACCACTTCTATGGTGATTGTTTTATGAAACTATGTTAAAACCACATTGAATGCATACTATTTGATGAAATGCCTGCATAGCAAACTTGTCAAAAACTGCAAATTTTGGTACAATATTATTTTGGGACAGCATATTACATTACTCTTCTTGCAGAGTCTTACATTCAGCCCTTTGTCTTCTACTTGTCTTCTCTCGAGGCAACATTTGTGTTGTACCCCAAATTAAAAATTTTGCTACACTTCTAAAGGCATTTTGAAGAAATGAGTAAAAGTCTTGTCAAAACTGTCAAAAAAGGTCAAAATTGGGGTTTGCATGTCTTGCATGAGGGGAAAAAACTTGAAATTTTCAAAATCTGACAATCTAGGTCTGCTCAAAGTGACCAAGTCTACAAAACCAAGATCTCAGTTTTTCGGCACTACTTTTTAAGAAAATTGCTATTTTTAGAAACTTTTTCTGGGTTTTTCTAGTTTTCTTTTGAAACGGATGCTGACAAAATTTTCTAAAAATAGAAAGTTTGGCTATTAGGGTTCAAACTGATTTTGATTGGTCGAAAATACTTCCTTCATCAAGCTAGTGCAATCAAAATCACAAAATGATCAGTTTTGCCCTAGTGGGTCTATTCTGCTTTTTTAATTTCAGAAAGCATTTCGGGAGCTCTGAAGTCATTAATGGAGGTCAATCAGCTGCCAGTTGTCAGATTCAAACATTCAAACACTGGACGTGCACTGTAATGTCCCCAATTTATCCCTACACTATTCGTTTGGATTTAGCCTATTTCCGGAAACTCGTAGGCTAAAGCTGAAATGAAAATTAGGGTTTCCACTTTCAAATGAGGTTTTGAGGTCTTGCATGCGAGAGTTTCTAACGCATGTCTGGTGAAGCTTTCTTGGTTTTTGGAGAGCTTCGCAATGAGGTAACATGCATGACAAGATATTGACTTGCGTTCTCGGCTGCTTTTTGGAGGCTTGCATGTTGGAGTTTTCCAGTTTGGCTTCTGGATTCTTTCTAGGTTTTCAAAGAGCTTCGCGATGGTGTGACATGCAACTGAATCAGATGACTTTTCCGGACTTACTATTTTTAGTAAGTTGCGACGGCTACTCAAAATGTGGAGAAAATGAGTTTGGAACAACTTACTATTTTTAGCAGTGTGCTATTTTTAGTAAGTACTATTTCTAGCAGTGCTATTTTTAGCAGCAGTTCAGTAGTTCAGTGCAATGGCTATTTCTGGCAGGTCAGCTTGAGCAGTGGTCTCCAGCATTTGAGGTGGTCATTTTGGCAAGTTTGATATTTGATGAAAAATAATGTTTTAAGTGAAAAATATTTGGCTAAGGCATGGAGGACAATTTGGAGAGATAAGTGATTTTTATAATGTTTATTAATTAAACATTTTGGAGGCCTTATTTGATGAATTAATATTTAAGTGAAATATATGCTAAGGCAAAAGGGGACGCCTAGCTTGGAGACATTTGAGTTTAATTAAATATTTCACTTAAATCTTTTAGTGAAACATTTGCAAGTTATAGAATATTTCACTTAAGTCTATCTTGGACGCCTTTTGGTGATATATTTGCATTTTATTAAATTATATTTCCACATATGGGTTAGAAATGAAATGCAAATGAAATTTGGAGAAAAGGTGAAAAGTGAATTTCATTTAGGCACCCTAATTGGAGGGAAAAGAAGATTTGAATTTGGAGACAGAAAAGTTATAAATAAGAGACTTGGCCTTCAATTGGATTATCTATTGTTGCTTATTATATTGTTATGCTGCTGGAATGCTTTCAGAGCTTGCTTCAAGGAATGCATACCTCCTAGTTCTTTCTCTTGGTTTCGTGCTTGAAAGATAGCACCTAGCTGAGTTTTCAGAGATTGCTTCTCATCCAGACTAGCAGAGAGAGCATCAAGGTTGAAGCTTTTAGAGATTTGTGAGTTTTGCATTTGCTGATTAGGGTTTTGCTGAAATAGAAATCTGCTCATAAGTCCATGCACCATTTTTTGGTGGTTCTGGGTATTGGCCCTATGCTTTAATCTACCTTGGGCGCCCCTCCTTGCAAGTTTTCAGATTTTTTGGAGGTGTTTCGGATTTTATCTTGTTGGTAGAACATTTCTGGAGGTTCTACCTTCATTGAAGTTGCATTGGAAAGCGTGCATAAATAAATCACTGCTATTTGGAGGAGTTTCTTGGCTTGGTCTTGGTCACTCAACTCCTAGCTCTCATTTGCATTCAGTTCCACATCATTCGGAGGTGTTTTGACGAAGTTATGAGCATTTTGGTGATTCTAGGGCTTGCTGGTATGAATTTTCTGATTGCTGCAATTTTATATCAGACCTGATATTTTAGTCCCTTTTGGTATATTTCATATGTTGGATAGCTTGTACTTGTTTGGAGTTCATTTCCTAACATTTTGGGGATCATTGGTTATCTATATCTCATTGTATTTGTAGATTGTTCATCATATTGTAACGCTGAATCAGTAGTACTGATCAGCTCTTTTACTTTCTGCACTTTACATTTTGTATCCCCACTTTAATAGAAGAGGATGGCTATGCCGCCTAGTTTACTTTCAGTTTAATCACTTTCATTCCCACAGTTGTGGATGAGACTGGCCCTTGCTCAGTCTACATTGTATTTGCTTTCTGTTTCTCTGCCATATGATAGCGCCTTTCCCACTTCGGGTTAAGAATGCACATGCTTGGCGTTGAGATTGTTTTACTTGCATAGCATCATTGTTAATAGAATCTCCGCCATATGGTAGTGCCTTTCCCACCTCGGGTTAGGAGTGCACATGCTTGGCGTTGAGTTTACTTTCCAGTACTGCATTCTTTACTAGTGATACTCAGCCATATGGTAGCTTCTTACCCAACTTGGGTTGTGTTGGTGTATGTTTTATCATCCACCGAACACACAAAATAAAATGTCCAGTGACACTCTATCCTCTCTTGAAAAACCACCGCGTATGCTAAGATTGCGAGAAGATCATATGGTGATTCCAAGGTTTCTTTTGTCGGGTCTCGACGTGTGGATAAGCTCAATGGCTGTTGTGATATGCTGGTAATGAACAAGGGGACTTACGTTAAGAAAATCTTCACAAGTGTGGGACTTAGGCGAATTTATCATTAAAGGCTCTCAATTAGGACTTTCAATGTGGATCTCAAAAAAAAATGGCAAAAGGATAAGGGTTTAGGAGAATCTAGTCTATGCCTAAGAACTTAAGAGACAGTAAGGATTCGGTGAAGGGGATAAACCACACTTTGTTTCGCCTCCTGCGGGACAACATACGCAAAATGGGTGCAATCTTCAAGGGTTGTGATAATAATTTTCAAACCTCGAATGAGGCTGAAGTTAAGCTTCCACAATTAAGAGCTCAGGCTAACTTTACGCATCGAATGCAAATCATCCATTCGAAGAAAGTATGAGCTACACTTCACCATTGAATCAATACGATCAATCTCTCATTCACTTAACCAACTTTCAAAACAAATTCTACTTAATCTAATTCTAACTTTAATCTATGGAGGAAGAAGATATGCAACCTCGCTTACTATTTGACAATAAAAGTTGTTCAAAGCAAATCATGCATAAGAGCTTTTATTATTCGAAATAGTCTCAATGCAACAATCTCATACTCTATCTCCACACCAATGAAAGTGAGAGAGCATCAGTTTATATAGAGTTTCAAAAATGAAATGAAGGGCCGAGATTAAAACAATATCAACGGCCAAGATTATTACAACCCAACCCTAATTAGGGTTACCCAAAATAACAAAAGTTATCAACTAGCAATCAATCAGTAAAGTGGCAGTTGCCGCTATTATCTAGGAGAGGCGTCCTTATCCTTTTGAGCAGCATTGCTGTGATGTCCCCGTCCTAGTCAGCGCAGCTGGTTATATGGTTAGCCTATTATTTCGATCCTCGTAGGCTGATAGATGTGTGCAGAGGATCATCTGAGGCAGTTAATCAGTGTTCTGTAGCTTCAGTGTTGCAGTTGTTTCAGGTTGGGCCTTCGCAGAATCCTTCAAAGTGGTTTTTCAGAGACTTTCTATTTTTAGAAAGTCGGACAGGCGGAAGCTGCTATTTTGGGCAGGGCACCTGGTTTAGCTGTTCAGCTCAAAGTCGACCCAATTCTTCAGTTTGACAGTCAGATGGAGAAATATTGGAGTATTTAATGATTTAATGAATAATTAATACTTTTGACTTTATATTAAAGTCACTTTATTAATTATTTAAATATTTAATAAAAAGGGCGTGTTATAAAGTATTTATTATACTTTATAATAAAGGGGTTGATATTTGATATAGTGAATAATTATTATTCATTAATGAAGGCGCCAATTATTAAATGTATTTCTCCTAAGTCAAAAGCGCCATATTTAATCATTTAATTTAAATGATTATTAAATGAGTCTTGGATCGAATTTTCACAAGGAAGTATATATTCTCAGGAAAGGACAAATCGAACCATTATGATATGTTATTCAAATTTGTCTCTTATTTTGCTCTGAGCATTGGAGTTTGCAAAACCTAGGGTTTCGGCAGACGAATCGATTCTGGAGAACGATACCTCTTCAAAATTTGGCATACTGAGACTGTGCAATACCAGTTGAAGATTGTCTTCTTGGTGACTTCACACAGAGGTTACAGATTGGGCTTATTGATTGATACAGGCAGGGTTTGACAGAGAACATTCATCTAGCAATTGAGGCGACTTCACAGAGTTGTTTCCACAGAGAACTGGCATTCATTCCATTGAGCCGTACTATATTTATTACTACTGCTGGTACAGGCCGTACCACTGCAAAAAGGCCGTACTTTTTATTGCAAGAGAAAACACCTTGGGTTCTCAGCATCTGACAGCTGCATTTGGTGCGCTTGGGGTTTCTGATGATTCTTTCCGGTCCTGAGCTGGGAGATTCATTCTAGCCGCACTATCTTCTTCATTCTTCATCTTGCTGCAACAACAACCAGGTTCCTTAGAAATAAAATCATATTTTATTCATATGTCAATTTTTATTATTGTAAAGGCTCTGGAAATGAAATAAAGTGATGCGCCTATGACTTCTGAGCAAATTTCAGCTTATTTCATGTCTGTAGAATTTATTATGAATTTTTTATCATTATTAGAGTAAATCACAGCTTTCATATATTTATCAAAACCCACAAAAAAACACAAAATACACAAAACTTTCAAAACACAGCATTTCAGTTAGGGTTTCGCGGTTGAGAATCACCAGGATTCTTACAATTGTGTTTGATGAATCTGGACACTACTACGATGACCTCCTCCATTGTGACAGGCGGCAGCATGCTAATCCGGAATTCGAGTCCGTCCAACTTTTCAGCACATTTGGCAAAAGTACTTTCCCAATCTGCCTCCTGCTTCCCAAAATCATTTCGGATGGCCAAGAGTCTTGCCACTCTTGCAAAATCTTGTCTCAAAAATGGTTCAGTGGCCGAGAAGAAAGTCTCTTGAACTTTACGCTTCAACCTCTCCAACTGCATGTCGTTCTCCCTGACAATCTCATAGTCGAACACTTCGGCAGCTGTCACATAAATCTTCTCCTGGATTTCTTTGACCTTCTCTTCAATTCTGAGCCCATCCACTTTTGCCTTCTCCAAAACTTCTTCTCGTACAGTCACTACCCAAAACCAGTGATGGAAATCATATGCTGCTCCTGCAGCAATTACCCTTTTATCAACCAACTCCTCTCTTGGAGTGCCTTTCAGATCCTAAGGCTTGGAATAAGCCTCTCCTGCATGTCCGGAATAGATTCCCATGTCTCTGCCACGTCCATAAGTCTGGAAAGAAATGAAGAGGTTCGTCCATAAGCAAGTGCCAGTTTTTCCATGAACGAGGCTGCTTCCGTGCCTTCGCTCACCATCCAATCCTGAGCCTCCCTGGCCGTAACCATTCCGTGCTCTACATCCTTGGTCACTTCCTGTGATGAATTGAGGAGAGGAGTTGCCGCATTACCCTGATCAAGTGGCTGGGTCAAATGCTGTATGTACTCCTTAAGGCGTTCAACCTCCTTTTTATACTCTTTCTTCTTAGCCACTTCTTTTTCCAATCTCGCTTTGATGGTCGAGACGGAATTATCTAATTCCTCCACTTCTTGGCCTTTCGAGGTTGGGCCGAGATCTACAGTGGTTATAGTATACTCCTGAGGAGTAATCTCATCTTGTGGCTTGTCCACTGTGGGTACTGCAATGTGCACGGAACGGCTGCCTATCTCGTCCCTTTGAATAGTAGAGAATTTCTTGGCGGGTTTCTTGATTGCAACTTGCTCCAACCTCGCCAAGAAATCTACAGTATCATCCTCCTCTTGGGCTTCTGCAGGTGGTTGAATCTTCATTCTCTCTATCAGCCAATCTGGAATGGTTGGCTGCTCAACTCCATCTTCTACCTAAACCTCTTCCTCATTCGGAACATCCACAACCTCCCTGAGAGCGGAAATCATTCCCTCCTCGAAGTCATTATTCCGGACTTCTATCTCATTGTCTGAACCGAGTATTTCCGTGCCCGTAGGTGACAAGGGCTCCTCATCATCTGGCTGAATAGGTTCATCGTTCTCTTCCTGAATTGTAGGAGGTACGAGTATTTCCACCAAGGACTCATCTATAGTAGCCATCAGCTCGTCAATATTCCGGGATGCTGCTGAACGAGATGGTTCTCCCTTATGTCTCTTTTGAACAGGTTCTGTACTTGGCGCTATTTCTTTTCTTTTCTCTCCAATCTCGGTCGGGCCCTGGTGAGATGCATCAGCGTTGGAAGAATATGATTCTGATTCGCTCAGTGAATCATACGTGAGCGTTATTCTTCCCTGCCTCATTTCTTGGACCTGACAGTCAACCCACCAGTGAGAGTACTTGACTACTGGCCTCATTAGTGTTGCTAAGTCCGCATGCTCAGGTTCTGACCATTTCACAGGAGGAAGAGGTCGATTCTCCTCAAAACGCGGCTAGATATAGTTCCCATCATCTTGTAACTGATCAGGCACCCGGCAGAACTCAATTGCCCTCATGAAGTCTAGTGTCATTCTGGACCACATTCTCCGTCTGACTTCATACTCATCAGTGGCATCAGCCCAGAAGTCTTCCAGTTCCACTCTGTGCTTGTACCTTCTCCCTTCTACTGTCCGGATATTATGATGTGGGTCAAAGTTGACCCTGGACTTGTAGGCTGTAAATGGATACCACTGGATCTCCAACCTTGCACTCTCAGCTGCCTGTGCTGATGGACAAGACTCCAACATGTTCCCAATGAACAATGGGAATGTAACAGATGTTTTCTTGGTCGGCCTCTGGATGTTCTGATATTCCTCTAACTGTCTCAGGACCTCGAGCAGGACCATCCGATTTGTCGGATAAATTGGCAACTTATAGGGGTTTCCAGTAAACCCTTGGATCCTGATATACGTAAATTTCGGGAACTGGATGAACCAAGATCCGTACTGCTGATTAGACTCTTCGCATCATGACTCAATCTCTGATGTACTCCCCCTTGAAGCGTTCTGGTGATATGCATTAAGAATGCATCATGTGCCCTTTTGAAATGAGATTTCTCCTTCAATTGGAGTTGTGGGTAGCAGTCGTAAGGCCTGAGTTCGTTCTCCCCGTTGCCAACTTTTCCTCTGCAAGTTAGTCCTAAATACTTATATGATCTGGCCAACAAGTAGACAACATACGAGCTCATATGGAAAGACTTAGTCTCTTCCAGATTGATTAATTGCTCGTGGAGATTGTCACTTATCATCCGTGACCAATTGAACATTTTCACGCCAGAAGTGATCTCGTCTATGAAATAGTACATCCAGCTCTCGAAAAAGGCGCCCTGCAGGTTACTAGCTATTCTATTCAGCATCAGTATGATATCTCCAAAATCTTCTTTGAAGTCCGTCCGGCGAGGTCTTTTGGGCATCTTCTTTATTGATGGCTTAGGGCCATGCCTTGTTAACAGTTGTAGTGCATAAGTCCGGTTGGCTGTCATATAACCTCTTGGCCTCCTCCTTGGTCTTATAGACCGTCCGTGAATGCTCTGGGATGCCGAAGGTTTCTTGGATTGCCACCTCGCCTAAGTGTGCCAGAATTCTGCCATCCGGTGCAATGATCTGCCTCTTTTGAGCATCATAGTGGATAGCACATTCCACCATCAATTCTGCACAATCTTTTGCAGGCGGGAATCCTGCTGCCTGGAAAATCCCGTTTTTGATCATCCGCCTGGCTATTGGTGTTGGCAGTCCGTTCTGTCCATATACCCTTCTTTTGAACTCATCGAAGTCGACATGTCCGAGATCGGTGTCTACGACATCCTTCCATTTTGAATTGGTTTTAGTCTCCCGCTGGGTACCTTTGCTGGCGAACTTCATTTTTGCCGGTCTCTTTGATGATTCGCCCACAGCGGTCATCAACCTGCAGTCATAAAATTAACATTAATATGGAGACTTTTTAAATTAATTTATTCCCATGCCTTGGATTTGGAAATCTACTTTCAGCTGGTTAAATAATTAAATTGCTACGAAAAAGCAAGCTGAAAATAAATGGATGAAGTTAAAATTTTAGCCAGAACTTTTGCTAAGATGAAAGGACAGAAGAAGAATGGCGAATCAACTTGACTGAACATCAAACCTCAGAAAAATACTGCTGGCTGCAAATCAGATTTAAATTCTGATAAGTTAGAAGAAGAAGTGCGCCTCTTCTGAACAGAAGAAATTTCAACTTCCAATAAATCTTTTCTCTTTCCTGTGAAAATTCTTCCTCAGCATAACATTACTTCTCTCTCTGGAAAATTCAATCTTGCCTACTGAACAATCAACTGCCTGATAATTTCGAGAGAGATCAAATTTCTCTTCAGTTGTGCCTGTGAAAAATGAGTTGTTGAAACTCATTATAATGCTGAAGGATTTAATTTATTTAGCAACTGCCTTTTCTTCTCTTGATCTCGATTTGTTTTCATTTATTCAAACAGGCAAGTTTCCTTTATTTTTCGAAAAGAATTAGTCTCGAGCTTATCCGGACAAACCTCATTGATCTTCAAAAATTCGATTTTTTGCTTGAATGTTTATCTTTGATTTTTCGAATTTTGAAAGAAAATATTAAATATTAAATTCGACCCTTCCAAGTTTTAAATTCATGGTGAATTTAATTTTGCCCATCGGATTTCATCTCTGGCCGGCACAAATTATTTTCTTCCAACTCTCGTTTGGCGAATTCGATTTTGTCCAAGGTATTTAAATTTTCGAGTAGTTGAAATAAATTATTAAAATATTAAAATATTTTAATTTATTCCAACCCATTCGTTTTGGACCCATGGCTATTTCGATTTTCTCTTCATTTTTCTTGGCTAAGAGTGTATTTTCCAATTTTATCCTCAATTTCGTCTAGCCAAGTCAAAACTTAAGCCATTCCGTCGACAATTGTTATGCCAGATCCCTATTTTTCTTTGCCACGGCGAACTTTTAATTGCACTGAGCCTATTTTCTTCTGCCAAAGTCAAATTTTCTCTTGCTCAGTCGAATTTCTCTAGGCAAAATCCTTGTCTGGATGTCTTCATCAGGCGAACTTCCTTGACGCTCGACAAATTCTTCTTCCTTCTGGCCAAGGGCGATCCTTCTTTTCTCCCTGCCTTGTGCATTTTTCTCTGGCCAAAATTGTCAATTTTTCCTCTAGACATCCAAGACTTTAGGCAAAAATTCAAATTTCTCTTCTCTTTTGTGCTAGGCACACTTCATTTTATTCCTTGCCATAGCCTAACTTCTTTAGCACTTGTCCTTTCAAACTTAGCACTTAGCCTCTTGAAAACGTCATGATTCCTAGCCAAAATCTCCATTTTTTTATCCTTTGTCCTCTATACTTGGGCAAAGTTTCGAATTTGTCTTGGCTAGGCACCAAACACTTAGCAAAAATCATTATTTTATCCCTTGATAGACCATGGCGGACTTTCCAACCCTTTTGGACAAGCATCTTGGACGTCCCTCTTTTCTAGGGCGGACTTTGGATGGTCTTTGCATCATCTCTTCTTTGAACATGGCGGACTTTTTACAATTTGCCTTAATACTTTATCCTTTGGAAATGATTCTCCACCTTTCTAGGCTCTTACACTTAGCAAAATTTCAAAATTTTCCTTGGTAGGCACCAAGACTTAGTGAAATTCTTGATTTTTTCCCTCTCCCATGTGCCTAGGCGGACTTTCCAACCTCTTGGCATGTGCATGGCGGACTTCTTAAGCTCTTGGCACTTCCTCTCAAGTGGATGGTGGACTTTCAAAACTTTTGGCACTTCCTTTCAAGTGGATGGCGGACTTTCAAAACTTTTGGCACTTCCTTTCAAGTGGATGGCGGACTTTCCAACCCTTTTGGACATGCATGGCGGACTTTGGAGGATCTTAGGACAAGCATGGCGGACTTCATCTTAGTCTTGGACATTTCTCTTTGAGTGCTGGGCAGACTTTCCTAATCTTCCAGACATTCATACCTTCTTCCTCTTGACATTTTCCTTCTTGAAAATGGCGAATTTTCCAGACTTAACCAGATTTTTCATGAACTTCATCTTTTTCGAGTTGATTTTCTGTGATTTTACTCTCAGATCTGACTGATTTTCAATGATTTTTCCAGAATCTGGTCTGATTTTTCATGCTTTTGATACTTTTTCTCATGCTTTTTACCTTGTTTTTCCAGATTTTTCAATGATTTTTCAATTTTCTCTTTGATTTTCTGAGTGATTTTCGATTTTTTTGGACTTCTGAGTGGATTTTTGGAATTCGAGACCTTTCTAAATTTAGAAACTTTCCAAAAATAGAAACTTTCTAAAAATAGAAAAAAGCAAAACCCTAAAAAATAGGGAACCCTGTTTGGTCCCAAAATGCCAAAAACGAAAAAGCGAAAAAGCAAGATTTCCTAAAAAGTAGGAAGTCTCAGAATTGGCCAAATTCACAGGCGATCTTCGTTTCCTGGGCCTTCTGAGCGCTTCCATGACGTCTATGCACTGATTCAAGCATGGATTACTGACTTGGCTCGGGTAACTCTCGGCAAATTGACTTGAAACTCTTAACAAGGTGATCTCACGAAACCGTTGCAAGGAGACAAAACCCTAAAAACAAGCAGACAACTGGGGGTCCCCATTGGCGATGGGGCGATGTGTGAAAAGGTCACAACAGGTTGGAAAGTACATTCTTGGTGTTGAGGCTTTTTCCTTCAGTTGCTGGTTTTGATTTGAGCTAACCCTAACGGGTACTTTGGTGCTGTTGTGTTCTTCAAAGTTTGAAAATTTTTGGGTCAGAATTGGTTTGGCTCATTACATGCACACAGATCAAAGAATGGAGAAAGGACGCTATGAAAGTTGAAAATGCAAAATTTTGGCTAACACTGGAGACTCCACGCGCCTCAGCTCAAGTCTAAGCGCCCAAACACTCATGCCTTCGAAAATTTTTCATCTCCGGCGAGCAAGGCAAAGGCAAGCACGTCAAACGAAGGAAGAAGTTGAAATCTGCAGAATAAAAACTAACTCTGCCAGCCATAGGTGCCCTAGAAGGAGATAGGCGCCCAACTTTTCAAGGCATCAAATGATGAAATTAGGGTTTGTGCTCCCAGACAATGTTGCTCAGATTCTTCTCAGCTCCGCAATGGGTCTAGCAGTGCAGTCATCAGATCAACCAATCATCCAGAATTCGAGGTCAAATAAAGAGGTCACAACCAAGAGACAAAATGCAAACCATGAAAAAAACAAAAAATATTCTAAGTCTAGGAACTTTGGGCACTATAGGTGGCCAAGGGCGCACAGCCTTTTGGAGGACCTAATCCAACAATTAGGGTTTGCGAATGTGCTCAATCTCTTCAGGATTTTGTCAGCTTCGCAGTGGATGTCTTCGTCAAATCATCAGACTTGTTAATCACCGGCAAATCTAGATTAAGCTAAAGGTATAACATGAAGGTTCAAGTTTGAAGAATGAAAATCAAGCAAAAAATGGCTTAGTCTGGAAGAGTTGGGTGCCCCAGAAGGAGATAGGTGCCCAAGATTTTGAGAGCAAAAATGAGTGAATTTGTAGTCAACACCTCCAGCATGACTTCTTCAGATTTGATCAAGCTTTCCAAAAGAACCATCAGCAAGTCTATCAACGTTGGCAGTCATCAAATATCGAAGACGGGACAGAGGGAAAAACATGAGCAAAATATCAAAAGTCAAAAGCAAGGTGTAAAATATAGAAAATAAACCAACTCTGGTGGAGTTGGACGCCCCAACTAGCCAGGGGCGCCCAAGCTTTTGACCCCCAAAATCAACTTTTCCGAAGATGTAGCATCCATAAGACCCCCCTCAAAATCAGTCAGGCTATCCAGTGAATCCGACAGTTAGTCGATCGGATCAATCTAGCTCCCGGAATCAAGAATTCATCAAGAGATCAAAGAGAAACAAGCAAAACTCGGAGAACATAAAAATGGCTAACACTAGGAAAGTTGGGCGCCCCAAAAGGAGATGGGTGCCCATGATTTTGAAGGTCAAAATGAAGTTTTTAGCCAAAGTTGCCTCTAGAACAATCTCGCCAGATTGGATCAAGCTCCGTGAGGAATCATTCAGCTTGTCGATCGGATCAACCTGGAAGCTGGAAATCAAATTCAAACTGGGGTCTAAAATCAAGAAAAAGTTGAAACTCAAAGAAAAATGGCTAAGTCTGAAGAAGATATACGTCTCCAGCCAAGAAGGGCACCCAAGAAGCCATGCCTAAGCCAAATTTCTCAAATTTTCAAAATTTCAAGGAGAAGATAAAACATCCAAGTTCAATGCACAAGCTCAGGCTAGGGTTTGAGGGGTTTAAAGCTAAAGAAAGCAGATTTTCTCAAAGCTTAAGCTTATTTAAGATGCCTTTGCCATTCATTTCTCATAATTTTTGTAGGTGGCGTCCAAGGGAGAGAAGAGCAAACATAAAGAATTTTTCTTTTCAGGATTCAAGAGCCAAAGCTTGCTGATTTTTCAAAGTTCTTCATAAATTTCAGACCAGCACACAGAGGAGCTTGCTTTTTCATGTTTTTTTCATCCAGAACATCAATTCTTTGAAGTAGGTCAAAGTTTTCAATTTTCAGCGATCTGGGTCATCTCAGCTCATGATTCTGAACAATTTTTGAAGAAATTTTTCAAGTTGCAGCAGCTTCTTTTTTCATGCATGTCCAAGGAATCATCAAAATTTTCAAGCTTTAATCATCTGAGTCCTTCTAAAACATACTTTTGAACAAAACCCAGATCACAGTTTTTTCAAGAAAAAATCAGATTCTAGGGTTTACTGCTTTTTCAATCAGCTTTCAATATTTCCAACATTTGATCAACTGGATTCATTCAAAACATGCTTCTGAACAAAACCCAGTTGCCAGCTTTTTTCAAGAAAATCTGAAGAAATTAAGGTTTGCTGCTTTTTCAATCTACGCTCAAAATTTTCAAAAATGGACGATCTAGGTCTTCTTGTAACGAAATTTTGAACAAAACCCATATCTCAAAAAAAAATTGAAAAAATTTGTCCATTTGAAGAAAAGCCAGCAAGCTAAATTTAGAAAGTTGTGCAGAACTTCTTTGAATATAGGCGAGTTTACAGTCAATCTTCAAGGTTTTCAATATGGAGTACACTCCCCTCGAGTTCAAAACCAAATCAGTGTTATATCATGACTTCATCAAAACAGCTGAGACTGACTTGCACCATATTAAACCAGTATTCAACTTGCGAGCATTGGAAGATGCAGGCAATGTTGCAGTCAGGCACCTTGGTCACTCTGGACTACTTGCAGCAGCATCCATTCCTATTTCAGTGCAGAGTCTGGAATTCGTAATTGCTTGCATCAAGCATTACAATCCGGCGACTCAGGAGATTCAGTCGGTAGATGGTAGAGTGATTTGCAACCTGAAACCAAACATGATTGAAAAATGCTTCTAATACAACCTTGGCCTAAAAGTGTAACTATCTCCAAGGAAGAATGTGAAAGGGTATGGGACATGCACAAGGAGAAATACAGCAAGAAAGTTGCACAAAAGTGGATGAAAGAAAAACATAAGACTTTGCCAAAGAACATCGAGCGAGGGGAATTCAAAGATGAAATTGCTATAATGATCACCCTACTCAACCAGATCACTGGTCAAGAGGATGCTACAAAGGCCCTGGATGTTTTATGTTATACCTCATATCATGAAAAAGACAGAATTCTATGATTAGTCAACCTTAATCAGTGATAGCCTCCATCAACAAATAACTGAATACTTCCAAATTCATGAGTTCCACATGGTCTCTTACCTTGTCTACCTAATGGCCTTCCAAGGCAAATTCAGAGGGTTGAATACCGTAGGGTCTTTGAATGTACAGTACGTTTACAATTACTACCCTCAACTGGAGTTCATAGAGTCACATCACACCATTACAAAAGGGTAAACGAGGCTTTCCTGATGCATACAGTGCGAGACCTGGATAATGAGTTGTACGTACGCATTTCATCAACTGCCAGGGCAGCAATGGCGGAGTGGGCAGATTGGTTTATTCAGTTTCCTACCTTCACCTACATCAGAGTCTACGGCTTCTCCAGTGCTCTGCTCATGTTGCTGAGGTACCCATAAGATGAAGTTGTTTTCATGGAATTCCTAAGGCAAGCATATGATGTCCACACTATTTTGCGGAATAGAAAGAAGTCTACCATCAGTTTTCCATTTGGGTTGGGAATTTACACATGCAAATCAGCAGCAGATGCCAAGTCCATGGGTGATGAGCTGGCTAAACTTGGTCTCAAGCCATACAGCGAGAGACGATCATACGACCCTCATGGCGTCTTCGCATCCTGGCTTGAGAAGAACTATGCTCATGTGCCCGCACTTGAAGATTTTTGGGCCAACTGCAGAGATGAGTTCGAGGTACAGAGGCGTAGTTACAGCAGACTCACTCTCCATCAAATGAAAGATTGTCTGTCAGAGGATATTGAGGGACTATTAGATGACAATGGAGATGTGCTTCTCTCAATGTACACTCAAAAACAAATTGAGCAACAGCCTCTTCCACAAGTCAACTAGACCAATAAAGAAAACATTTCGATGGAAGAAAGAACATGCCAAGTCATTGAACACAGCAAGGCTTTCTTAGTCCTCAAGAGGAAGAACTCCATTCCAGCAGCAGAGCCACCAAGAATACAGTCATCACTTCCTTCTTCTTCTAGAGCATAGCCGAAGATGAAGGGCATAAGTCAGCCTCAAGAGGGTGTAAAGGGTAGCAGATCAACAAAGAACATAAGAAGAAGGTCAGACTTCTCAAATATAGTCATTCAGGAGCAGCCAACAACCGAAGCAGAAGCTTCTCCAGTAGAGTCCGTACCTCAAAAGGAAATAGAAGTTATGCCTTTGACACATGATTCTTCACCATTGCCAAGGTCTTCACCAACTCACATTGATCTAGAGGACGATGAAAATGAAGGAGTTGCAGTTGAACCTCCCAGGGAAGTAAGTAGAGATACCACATCTTGGCTTGAGAGCTCCATAGGAAGGAAGAGAAGAAGACCTTCATATCAGCTGAATTTTGATGATCTTGACAACGCTTATCAAGAGGAGTCTAAAAAGAAAGCAACGAAACAAATTCACTTTGAAAGAAATCCTGATGGTGAGACAATCATGGAGACTGCTACACTCTTGAAGATAGAAACAGAGATGAAGTGGAGGTGGATGATTTCATAATGGTTAAGGCCAATCTTGGCAAGAGCACCAGGCATGCAGATGTTAGTTTGTTCAAAGTTGCATCGGCAACTCTTCAAGAAAGAGTGCTCAAAGATGGAGAAGATAAGGCAGCCCTCAAGGCTGAAATCCGACAACTTAGGCTATACATTTCTAATCTTGTTAATGGCACTTCATAGGCTACTCAGTTGCTGCCGGTTGTGACCTTTTCACACATCGCCCCATTCAAGATGGGGACCCCCTAATTTTTGCTCCATTCTGGTCTTTTTGGGCTTTGTTTTGTCTCTCTCTCTCTGTCTGTCTCTTTTCTGATGTCCGCCTTTCCTGGGACATTCCCGCTTGTGAGCTTAATTGTAAAATTAGACCAAGTCTGAGAATTAGGGTTTGCACTTTCCTGGTCAATTTGAAACCAAATGTAGTGAATAAATTGAAAACGGAGATTAACGTTGCTATCAGTATGCTTCCAATAGACTCTCAGCTAAATTTCATCAGATTCTGACAACTTACTATTTTTAGTAAGTGTGTAATTCAGGGTGTTTTCTCAACATTTCTTGGAATTCCGACAATCACACTGCGTCCAGAGCACATCAAGCTACTCACTGGTAAAATTTGAGCTGAAACAGACCACTTACTATTTTTAGCAATTCAACTTCCAGGGCAAATTTCAGGGTTTATATGAAGAGTTTTTCAATGCATGTCATAGGATTCCTTCTGGGTTTTCTGAGACCTTCGTGATGGTATAACATGCAAAGTGAGATAACGACTTTCAGAATTCAGTCTTCCGAGGCTATTTTTAGGGTTTGCATGTCAGGGTTTTCTTTGCATGTCTGCATATTCTTTAGGGGTTTTTCGAGAGCTTCGCAGTGATGTAACATGCAAACGGAGATAACCATCTATTTGAGAACTTACTATTTTTAGTAGATGCATCCCGGCAGCCGCCTCCCAGCACTTCAGAATCACAAACTGATCGCAATGCAACAAAAACGAGGACAAACAGAGGACGTTTGATATACATGCAAGTCAAATTAGGGTTTCCAGCTTCAAGACCCAAAATGAGGGATAAAAGGTCAGAATTTTCAAAAACCGGTGTATACCACCGCGATCAGAATCTTTCAAGCTATCCGCTGATAAAATTTGAAGGCAAATGGAGCACTTACTATTTATGGTAAGTCATTTCAGAAACTGGCTAAAAATAGAAAGTCAGCAACAGGCGCCAGTGTCAACAGGCAAGTCACATGGTGAGG
This sequence comes from Sequoia sempervirens, assembly GCA_007258455.2. Lineage (NCBI taxonomy): Eukaryota > Viridiplantae > Streptophyta > Pinopsida > Cupressales > Cupressaceae > Sequoia > Sequoia sempervirens. The sequence goes on along the minus strand of VDFB02318125.1, from coordinate 4,937 downwards.
AGTACGTCATTCGAATTTCAAATCAAACAGAGTTGTGGAGGTATCAGAAATAAGCAGTTGCTATAAATAGCAAACTACCTTCAAAATATGCTATTTTTAGCAGGCCAACTCAGAATAGCAGTGTCAACAGGCTAACGGAGTCATGAAGATCCAGTGTTCAAAATTTCAAAGCAATCTGAGCCTCTGGGATATGAGAACCAAAAGACTTACTATTTATAGTAAGGCATAGAGAAGCTGGCAAAGACAAGGAAAATGGCTAAGTCTGAGACTTCATCCTGCACCACCATGAAAATGCGCCCATCTCAGCTGGAAGCCAAGAAAATCTTTAAGTGTTTGAAATATCCTCTTGCCACCTCCAAATGCGCCCAGCTTGCATTCAAGGTATTTGAAAAAGTTTCTAAGTAAGATGTTTATCCTCTTGCCTAGGCAAAATGCGCCCACCTTGAGAAGGTTGATAGCAAAATATTCTAAGGCATAAACATCCTCCTCCCATGCCAAAATGCGCCCATCCTCTTGCCTAGCTGAAATGCGCCCATCTTAAGAAGTCAACAAGAAAGTCAAAAGGTCAACAAACTTTCATCCACCACACATACCAAATGCGCCCTCAAAGTGGATGACTTCAAAGAAAATTTCTAAGTATAAATATCCTCCACCTATGGCAAAATCCGCCCATGCAACAAGCAAGTCAAAGGGGTCAACGTGTTTCATCCTCCTAGAGGCATCAAATGCACCCATCTTAAGAGAAAGTCAAAGATTCAAAGAGAAGCTCAAGGGTCATCCTTCACATCATGCAAAATGAGCCCATACTACAAGGAGGTCAACAAGTCAAAGCAAAGGGCGTTGAAAGATAAAATCCCTCTCACCCTCTCAAATGCGCCCAAGGTGGTAAGATGAAATAACTAAGGCGTGGACTTAAAGCATATCCCTCCTGACATGTAATATGCGCCATGTTAAAATGAATATGAGGTGAAACGTGGTAAATAAGGTAAAGGTGTTGAGGGTGAGATGATTAATGCTAGGCGTTGAGAATGTTCTCCATGGTACATGAAGTGCGCCTAAGATGTGAAGGGGAAGCAAGGTGATGGAAATTTAAATGGAGAATATTGCTAAGTGATGAATAATAATGCTAGGCGTGATAATAATATCCTTCATGAAGTATCAAACGCGCCCAAGACATCATGTGGTGAATAAAATATTCTCCATGATATGTGCTTTCAAGAATTTTCTAAGTGAATTGAAGTAAAAAAAAATTCTTCACCATAGGAAGAAGGATTGAAGATGAATAAAAATTTCTTGAGGAAAAATTTTCAAAATGCTAAATGATTTAAAAAATTTCTAAGGCACAAAAATATTTTCTTCCTTAAAAAAATCACGCCTAGACATGAAGGATGATGAAATTTTCCTGAAGCACGGATAAATTGTTGATGGATGAAGTTAGAGAACGATGGCATTGCAGGATGGATAAAAAATTTCCAAGTCACAGCAACGAAGCACTCACAGAGATGAAGAACGGGATTAAATTTCATGAGGAATTATTTTTCTAAGGTTCAAAATTTAAAAAAATTAAATGAACCCGTTCATTGTATACCCATGGATTCGACAAGTTCTGGAGAAAATTTTCTTCTAGGTATTAAAGATTTTCGACGAGAAGTTGATTTCCAAGTCCTCTGCACTTCGCCAAGGCCTTCAGGATGAAAAATTTAATCGATGCTTGAATTTTATTTTTTTCTAAGGGAAATTTTAAAATTTTCTAAGGCAAATTTGAATAAAATGTGTTTTCAAGATAAAATTTTCTAGTCGATGAATTTGAAATGGATTGCCTAGATTATTTTAATTGAATTCTTCACGGGGTGAATTTTCCAGAGCCGAGGAGAAATAAAATTTGAATTCAAGTGACAGAGCTCCGGCTGGTGAATAAAATTGATTAAAAGATGAATTTAAATTAAATATTTTCAAAAGTGAATTAAAACATGCCAGTCAAAGTTGAAATTCTAGAAGGCCAAGATTCCAAACACCGGATGACAAGTGTTGAAATTGGCAAGAGAGGGAAATTCGAATTCTTAGTGGAAATTTAATACACTGGCTAAACTTAGCCTTCTTCTAGAATTCAATTTTCCTATAAGAGCTGAAGGTTATTCACTTCTCTTCACCAGTTGAAGAAAATCGAATTTGCTCTGAGTCCAGTGTTGCAGTGAGTTGCTGAGGCTGAAGTTCGAAACTTGTTGAAGAGGAATTTGCTGAAGGCTGAAACTTGAGTTTGTTGCTAAGGCTGAGAAGGTACGAATTGAAGTCTAGTTGCTGAAGCTGAGTTTTAAAAATCTGAAGTTGCTGAGGTACGAATTTTAAAAAGTCTAGAGTTGCTGAAGAAGTTCGATTTTTGCTCTGAGTCACTTGGAGTTACAGAAAACATTGCTGAAAGAGGTTTTAAAAGAGAACATTGTTGAAGCTGAATATTATTGAGGAGGTGCGCACTTGCTAAGTTACTTGAGATTGTTGAAGTTCGAATTTAAAAGAATCTAAGTTGCTGAGTGTGAAGTGGAGTCATTGCAGCCAACTTAGAAATTTGATAAGTTTCATTGAAGTTGTTGAAAGTGTTGAAGTGGCTGAAACTTTCTAAGTGTTGAAAGTTCGAAGTTGTGAAGGAGAAGTGAGATGGCTGAAGTTAGAACAACTGGCAAGGACAACAATGGTGCATCCAGGCAAGCTGTTATTAAGAAGCTGAGCAAGCCTTTTGAAATATTCCGAGGAATTTTTTTCAATTTTTGCCAAGTACACAACAATGCAGAGAGCACCCGTTAGGGTTAGATAATTCAAACCAGCAGATTACAAATAACTCGTTGCCAAGAATGCACACTCAATCAACACGATAGAAGTTGTCATATGGCAAGAGGATCGTCAGTGCCTTAAACAAATGCAACTGAAGGTAACTCTAACCAAGAATGCGCCGGAGAACGACGAGCATATGGTCAGAGGATCCCTACCAACTAATAAGCTGAAGTAACTCGACGTCAAGAATGTGCTTTCCAATCCGAGATGGAATGGGAGCTACCATATGACAGAGATGCTAAGAATTACAATGCAATTAAGGAAAATAAGCGGGAATGCTGAAAGTAAACTCAACACCCAGAATGTGCTTTCAAACCCGGAGTGGGAATGGAGCTACCATAGGGCGGAGATATAAAGAATTACAAAGCACTTCAGAATGTATAGTAATCGTTACAAAACATGATAAGCAAGATTAGAGAACGGCTGACAGTACTACTGTTCAGCTTACAATATGAAGAGAAATCGCCTGCCAAGAGCATAGAATTAGAACAATACAGCGTACATCAATTAAGAGGATTCTCCTTGCTTAACAAGAATGCCAAGACCCTTTACTTCACTCAAATACCAAACTGAATATTCAGTTTAAGACAGATCTGCACTTTAAAAAGGTAAAACAGCAACCTAGCACCACACAAAAATGATCATATCTCACTCATTTCTAACCCTATTGACGTGAAATCAAATGCAAAACATTCTAATGATGATGACAATGAAGATGGATCACAAAAACTTCTCACAAAGACCCCTATTTATTTTGCACGGCTTCCAAAGCACTTACAAAGTGAAATTGCCTGCAAGCAAGGGCGATTTACTTTAGATAATTCATAGACTTCAAATAAAATTCTGGAAACTTGCACAAATGGTCGCCCTACATAGGAAAATAGATTGGAACAGTACCCAGAACAATATTATTTCTGTTTCTTGAGTTGTGAGTAAAAACAACCTACAGCCATACAAAACCAGCAACTCTAAAATTGACAGAAAATACAATAACTCAACTACAAAATGTGAGAAGAACCAACTACAATGAAAGGAAACCAACTACAACTAAACCTCTCAACTAGTTGTTGTCTTTCAAGCAAGAAGAAGAGCCAAGCTAGGAGGCTTACATTCCTCGAAGCAATCCCAAAGCCAATCCGGCAGCATAACTTTGCAAATTCATTAGATAAACAAAATGAGGACCCCGAGCTCCAATTTATAACTTCCGAAGAGCTTTCTAGAAGGTGCGCCCTAATCCCAAGCTGCTTTTAGGTTTAAACTTTGACCCAAACACTTTCTTCCCAATGGCGTACTTTCCTTGTGAAATATTAATCACTTCTCTTTTTTAAATAAAATATAATCTCCTTCAAAAAGGCGTCCATTTTCCCTTTGAGCAATTATAAACTTTAGAAATATTAAAATATTTCCTTCATGAGAAAATACCCCTCAAAGTCCCCTTCTTTAAAACAACTGTTAAGTTATAACACTAGGCCAAGGGGTGTTTTAAAAATAAAACATTTTGACTTAAAATAACTTATATCTTCGAAATGAACCCCTTAAGCCAAAAATGAGAATTACCCAATGAATTGCCAGAAGAGGAAAGTTGACTGGATTGATGCCGACTGGACCACTGCTAAAATTAGAATTTACTAAAAATAGTAAATTCCTAAAGATACTCAGAATGCCAAGAAAAACATACCACTGCGAAGCCCTCTGAAAACCCAGAAGGAATCCAGAATCCAAACACCCAAACTCCAACAAGCAAAACCCTGAATCTTCAAGAGAACCCATCAAACAGTCGGAAACCCTAATTCTGCCACTGACTAGCCGACAACACATTGGGAATAGGCTACCAATCACTGAAAAGTGAAGAGCTAAAAACAGGGACATTACAGTCCGCCCTTCCCAAAATTGCTTGTCCTCAAGCAATACCATCATAATTCCAGAAAAATTAGGACTGATCCATACCAAAACAAGTATGATCCCAGGTTCCCAAATCCATCTCAGGAAGGACCCACCATGCCACTGCTGCACCACTCTGATCACATCAGTGAAAACATCATGCCAATGCTGCACTAACCTCCCTTGTAACTCCAAAGTGTTACCATCCATGCTAATCAAACTGAAAGATC